>SDVV010023373.1:0-12770 GCA_016164225.1 Gammarus roeselii | reverse complement strand
TTTGGCCATCATTCTTTCCGCCCGTTGCGGCGAGGTGACGGGATGTCGTGATTGGATCAATTCTGTTTTGTGACAGATTCAATGAAGGTGTGTGGCCGACTTGATGAAGGTGTGTGACCGACATAATGTACTGTAGGTGTGTGACCGACTGTATGTAGGCGTGTGACCGACCTAATGGAGTTGTGTTACAGACTTAATGGAGGTGTGTGACTGACCTGATGGAGGTGTGTGATCGACTTTAGGTTGGCGTGTTTGTTTGAGAAGCGCGTCCATTCTCACACTGTGCTTCGGTCGTCGGAATTTACCCTCTTCCGAACGTGAAAAACATCGAACGTTTAAAGCCTATTTTGTCTAACCAAGCTCTGTCGAGGTATTCCCCACCAGCTCCTATCGTTCTCTCTGGAGATTTTGAACTCGACCTGTCACATCTCTTCTTCGCTGAGCAACGTGTAGCTGAAACTCTCCGTCGGTATTCATTCATTGCAATAATCACTCAACCTACTCACGTATCAGACAATTCAGCCTTGCCAATTGATCATTTTTGCGACCATCAGCTCATAGTATTTGGAGTGGTGTTATTTAGTTTGATTTTACGGATCACTTTCCTATATTCATTGAATACGAAATTGTGTTTGCTAGTTCATGATATTAGGGGATAATTCAGGGATCAGTCTTAAAACTCGATTGCAAAACTTCTTTGCTTAGTCTCCGAATCCTTGGCTAAGTGATGGGTTGCTCACATCAAACTTGATAGAAAATTTGCAACTAAATTATTTTCTCTTTCAAAATTGACCATTGCTGAGGTAATGCTTAGGTCATAAGGAAGGGCATGAAACTTCTTTTCAAGCATGGCATAGAAAAGCATGTTACGCTTTTAATCCGTCGTAATTGTAAGGCATTTGATTGTATTGGTGAGGCACCGACAGATTTTATGAATAAAGGCGGTAAACTCTTTCTTTGATCATCTAAACACATCTGGAGAGTTTCGCCAGAGTATTGGAAGATATGCGAACATTACTAGATTCATACTTCTCAATTGTCCCATGTTATCTGTACAGTAATAGTTACACTGTTTAAAATGATTCCCTGACCAATTCTGTTTATCCCACTTCTTCAAAATCTGTAAGGGTCGTTCCAGCATCAAACCAGGTGACACAAAGAGTTTCAAAAAATACAAACATATTTCTCCTGTGCCTTTTATGTCAAATATCTTCGAAAACTATGGCTTTCGAGGGTTTATTTTTGTTTTAACAATCGTTTGTTCCCCAAACTATCGTTGTTTTCCAGTTACTGGAGTTGCAAACGTCAGAAACTGGCAATACAGAGGTATTCAATATATTAAATATTTTCCAAATTGAATGGCCAAAAAGTAGGAGAGTTATGCTGTAAATTTTCACAAACAGTGTGATGATGCTGATATCTTCAAGCAGCTTCGGAAACTAAATGTAGTTGCTGATCAGCTTATCACAAAATTCTCCTTCTTCACGACAGATGTTGAAATACACCTGTTTAAAACCTACTGCTACCCTATCTACTGTAACTCACTGGGGTGTAAATTTACGCGAGTCCCTATCAGTAAACTGAGAGTAGCATATAGTAATATTGTCAGGAGTTTGATCGATGTACAGTAGCGAAAGAAAAGTCGTTTATGATTAGAGATTAAGTGAAATATTTAATGATCAATAATTATTATCGCTCAATCTTTGAACTCAATGGGTATTCAAGTATTATGATCCATTACGGAGGATTGTCTAGTTAAAAAACCGTGAGATTTTCTAAAAAATTAAATTCAACATGGAAAAATTCTAGTTTGCTTTTCGATTTTAGACTAACCTCAACGAATTTTCTTTCGCGTTCTGTACCTAGAAGAACGAGTGCTAGCTTTGCATTCGCAGCATATAATGTTGACTGTCTTAAGGTACTAGCTCAAAAAAGTGCCTATTTCCTCTAGTAGCGTATTATAAAATCGTATAATCCCTTCCTGAAGGTCACCTTTAATAGTGAGTGATACGAACTACTTTCAGTATAAGAGAGATGGGACAGAAATTTGTTGCTGCTTGAAGATCCCGATATCAAGAGAAATAATGTTTGTCTCTTGTCTACCTTTCCTTGTTGTGGGCCCTTGTACGTATGTGGATGTCAAGCTGGTATATGTCCCTAAATAGGTTGCTTCAATAGAAACTGATTATTATTATTCTATGCAAACTCGTGCGAATACCCACCATTGTCATTTTTTTATATAAAGAGATCATACCATCAATTTAGTTGAAAGACTTATATAAAGGAACTATGATTTCATTATTGGAATAATTTTTGCCTTCATCAAGGTTCTATCCCGTGTCGCATGAATACGGATCCAGAACACTCACCACTTTGCCACTAAACACAAACAAATGTGTAAATCATGCTTTTGTGGGTATCCTACTGCTATGGGTCGACTGTAAAGAGCTGAATTGAAAAAAGGTCAATAGAACATTGGAAGTTCTTCTACTTTGTAATATATCATCGAAAATAGCTTGGGAATGTGCATGAGCTTTTTCTTTATTATCCCGAGTAGGATCAACGAGATTATTTAACTTAAGCTTCCAATCATTTAATGGCAGTGATCAGAATGGGAGTGATGGAGTTTCAAAGCATTATACTTCATTTGCGTCCTTGTAAACCAACCCTAAAGTAGTTCACTGCAATATTGGGTATAAGACGATACTAAATTGAATATTGAGGTCGATGATAACAAAGTGATGTATACTGATGGTCTGGAGAGTCAGGTTTTTGGTTGTCGATTCATTGATGGCTGAAAAGTTCGTCCCCTTCTCATGACGATATTCTTTCTTGACGACTGTTGTTACAAAATATTATTTCGGTATATCCGTTTGGATCTATTTTATTGTGAAACTGGACACTCGTAACCCGTTTGCTATGATATCGTCGAGTTGGCCAACTTAAGGAATCTATTTAAGTTCAGTTACAAATTGTTCATATCTTTGGCCGACAGTATCAAGTTGAGTGACCTAGACCCTTTGAAAATGAAATATCCCAATGACAGAGTAGGAAAATATCCACTGAGCCAGCCATTTGGCCATTACAGAAGAAAAAAAATCTTCTGTTATCCCGCATTCACGCAAATTTCTGGCGCACTATTTCTGGTTCGTTTGAAATCAGAAGTCAAATAATATGAGTCGAGTGTCATGGAGACGGCAATAAGAGGCCACTTGAAAATCGGCGATCAATCGAGGAACGGGCGTTAGACTACTATTCAGGGACTGCCCGAGTTTGTGATGAGTCTATTTCCTTGTACGACAAAACACACGTGAAGCAGCCAAAGTAGTAGTTCAGCTTTCTGCCATCCTATTTATACGAGCTATAGGTAACATGGTCTCTATCAAATGAGCTCGATCTTAATCAAAAGAGCTGAATTTATAACGAGAGCTTGGTTTCAATGACAGAAATTTGCTCATATGACTCAATCTGATTTCCAGTATCATGCGCTGGATGGCAGATCCGCGGCTGTCAAGAGCTGTTTCAATAACACGAGCTGGTTCTTCATAACAGGAGTGGGGTCCCAACAACGGAAGAGGGGTCAAAACTTGATGTGCTCAGTTTCAATTGCAAAAGCTTGGCCGCATTTATGCAAGCTTCACTACAGTGAAGGCTGAATCTCAATTTCGAGAGCTGAGTCTCAACTACGAGAGTTGGTCTCACTCACGAGTGATGGATCTGATGAATCACTGGCTGCAATGAGATTCGATTTGAGCCTCATTTCCACCAGTCATAATAGGCTCCCCCGTAGGGCGCGACCGTCGTTGATTCAGGTAAGTTCGCACGGCTTCGCGTGCGAAAAATATCAGTCATGTCAAGATGAAGTCAGTACATATTTCAATTGTGGCATATTCGCGTACTAGCGCGTACGAGAGCGTAAAGAGTTAACGCGTATCTTCGTAGAATGTGTTGTTATTTCTGTGCGTAATGGGGTGGAGAGATCACCTCACATGCACAGGTGTTAGGGGTTTAGACAGCTTTGTATAGTCCGGTGTGTTTTCCGAAAGCGATAGGCTTTTTACGGTAGGTTGGGTCCCTGAGTAGGCTTTCTCGGTTGCACAGGGGATTTAGGAACGCACTTCGGGCTACCGCGAGTGAATTGCAATCCATCAGTAAGTGTTTCACGCTGATGGCCACTTGGTGGCAACAGGGGCAAGGTGGCGCGTTTGGTCCTATGTCGACTTCCATCAGGTGGTTGTGAGTTATCCACGTGTGTCAGCGGTTGATGAACACTTGGTTTTCTCTGTTGGTGAACTTTGCTTACCATTCTCCGACACAGGGTTTGACTGAAAGCATTTTTTGTTCACTCTGTTGTCACATTTCATCCCATCGGGATGTTGTATGGGAGTTGCTGATAGGAAACAAGTCGCGGTAATGTATTGCAAAAAAATGTTCTTGGTGAGAAGATGCCAGTTTAGCAAGCGAGTCCGCGAGTTCGTTTCCTCTTATTCCCGCGTGTAGCAATGAAAACCGCATCAGAAAGATGACGATTGACAAATCGTTAGGACGTCGGCATCTCAAACAACACTTCAGAAGGATCTTAGTCGTCGGCATCTCAAACAACACTTCAGAAGGATCTTAGTCGCTCCGGTCACCTCGTCCAGCGTCAGCAAAACTTTTCGCAACTTTTAAAGAAGGTCTGAAGCTGCGCTACCAGCAAAAAGAGATCTAAAAAGTTTCATAGCTGAACGTGATGACGAATTTCAATATTCCTGAGAACTCCCTGATATATTTGCCAACCCATCAATTTTATTATTTTTATATGTTGTAGGACGACTCCTTGTTACTATTTTTAATCGGGTAAGCATAGTGCAGACAACATTATGTTAAAACATTTTCAATTCCAAAATACAAGGAAAAGCAGGAACAGTTGCGAGAAAAATGCATTGAGGTTTTGCCTACCCCTCTGCCCGCTACGGGTGCCGCTCCCTGCCGTAATGCATTCACAAACGGTACATTAAAATTAGCATCTGTTAGTATGGAGTAGACGGGCCCAGCATGGAGAGCCGAGAGCTGGCAAGCAAAAAATGACCTTCGTGGCAGTGTAAGGTCGGATCGTGAGATAAAAAATAATCCTACGAAAAATGTACAACGTAGCGCACTCCTGTAAAATGGTGATACAAACTTCTGAATTTACTATGTGTTTTAACATGTAACAATTTCGTTTGAAGCCGCTTGCGAATCGAGTTGGAACTAGTCTGGGAATGATACAAAGGACATTGTTCTCGATTCATATGGCTTCTGATACTATAAATTTCCTTTGAGTGTTAGAGATCATCTATTGAGTTTATTGACGTCAAAGGGTCCACAGACAAAGTGACGGTAGACAGGCATTGAGGAAATGCAATGAAACAGCGCAAAAGATTATTGGTGCAAATGCATTATTTATGTGATATCCCTCATGTTACAAAAAAATATATACCTAAATTGTATAGGAAGAAATAAATAGCAAGGCAGCACTAGCGAAACAAAAACTGAGATTGGATGAAAATAATAACAAATGTCATGTGAATATTGTCTTTTTACTTATCCATATGGCCGAAAATACGTAAACTGTACTTGATATACATTTATGAAGATTGTGATCTTCATACTTTGGGTTAACATATGACATGAGGTTAACATGTGACATGAGGTTAACATATGACATGAGGTTAACATACGACATGAGGTTAACATATGTTTATTTTGTGCACAAAGATTAACATAATTCAATGGTGTCTGTAAAACCAATGTCATTATTTTTGTTTGATTCCATGAGGCTAATAATTTTTCTGTAAGATTCACTACCAATGCATTCCTCCTTATTCAAAAAAAGCTACAAAAATAAAATAATTCCAAGGTCTCTATGCTAAAATATACCAACAAACTTCATTGACTAGTGAATTCAGTCTTCGACTCGATGCTGCAGAATCCGCTGTTCGACCCCACTTGATACAAAAAAATGTCCCTAGGAAACTGGAACACTGATACTCTGATAGTCGCTCACTATGGCAACTTGAAATGGAAAAGCAGGTGCGAAAGATTTTTTTTTAATAACGGAAAAAATATTTAGCGTTTTTATGGGAACAAATTAAATAAACATTTTCAGTGACATCAACATGAAAACATATTCCATCAAATTCACATAAATATACAGTGAAAGTGAAATTAATAGAAGTACAACTGGGCGTGGATTGTCTGTCTTTCTTACTAAAAGAAAGTGTTCCCCCAAACAATAAAGGCATATATTGGATTTGCATGTGCGACGTTTAATTTAATCGTTTAAAAGTTATTAAGAGGAAACCTATGCTGGTGTGTAATTCTTTCACTACAAAGCGATTCAGATATACACAATAACCTACGATGATTGGAAATTTCTCATGAATAAGTCAATATTAGGATAATACTTGTTACATAATTATTTAAAACATGGTTATATGCCATTGAAGGAGCGCGCAGGGTACTTCCCAGCAAAACATTCCCGAAATCACAAAGGTCACGAGGTCATGGAACAAAGCCTTTGGACGCTAAAGGAAAAACAATTTGGAAAATATTCAGTAAAGCTTTAAAATGCCCTTAGAACTGTATTGCAAATTCATTTCACTGTATATATGCATGTAATGATTTGATGAGAATTTCTAAAACAGATTATCTTATGTAACATTATTATATGGGCATTTAAATCAGTCATACAATTTTATCCTCCAATAATATAAGTCTAAAATTTATGCGGTGCCGGTTTTCACGTCATAACATTTATCACAGAAACTGACAACCAACGAAATCTTATTCAGGAAACTTTCGACAGATATATTTACAACCGAATACTAATAGCACTGAAAGTTGAAGGAATCGAAATTATTTAGATCCACTTTTAGGTTGGCCCAAACAATTTTGATACGTCAATTGGAATGCCTCTTTTTTGTTAGGCCTCAGTTAGCATAACCGAAAATCGATTGACCTTTAAAATATCACCGACAATTATAACGACGATTTTTTTAAAATGAAAGTCGATAGAATAGAAAGTTGGAAGCACCGAATTGGTTAGTGTTCATTGCACAAACATTGTTAAGTTAAACCCACAACGCCGTCGAAAGGAGTAGAGTAGAGTAGAGTAGAGGAGAGTAGAGTAAAGTAGAGCAGAGTAGAGTAGAGTAGAGTAGAGGAGTAGAGGTGTATCAAAAAACATTGTGACCTGACAATAATTGTGCCTTGCATTCGTAAAGTATTTTTTTCTGCACTGAAAATTGATATGACAAAAAAAATGGGATTGAATCGCCATGAGTAAGCTTACCAGACGTCGTAAAGATAAGTCCAGGGCTCCACTCGGAAGAAGAAGAGCTGAACACATCATCGTGTTAAAAAAATTTTTCCATGGACATTTGTGGTTGACAGGACCATGTTATTTATCTCTCATGATACTTGTATCTCATGGTTATTGGCGTAAACAATTATCGCGCACAACTTTTTCAGCCCCCGGTCACAATTCTTCCATTTTTGCTACAGTCTTTAAGCCTTCGATCGTAAACGTTCCTGTTTTAATTGTATTCCACACTGACATTTTCGAGCGTAATTATTATGGGGGACAGCTTTTGGCTCAAACACTTTTGGATGAAAACTGTCCAGCATTTCATACAGTCAACTTCGAGTAAAGAAACAGCCAACTTCGAGTAAAGAAACAGCCAACTTGGAGTTAAGAAACAGCCAACTTAGAGAAAACAATGCTGACAATGCACTTACCTAGCTTCGCTCTTCCTTTGGCAAACAGCCGTAGAGAGAAAATTGTGGTGATTTTTTCAATCAGAACACCCACGCTCTGCTGTATATGAGTCTTTGATTAATCACAAGGGCTGACATTGGAGCAGTACCTGCCTTTGGTGTATTTTTGCTCGGCTGTATTTTTTCAAAAGTGTGCATCCTCTGAAATACATTTCTAGTTTCTAATATCTTTTCTGAAAAATGGTATCCGAAGCCAAACAGAAAAGAATTCCTCTTTTAGTCTTGTTATTTCAATTTTTTTTAATCGACCACTAACTAAGACTTATTTGTTCCTCGACTCTTCATTAACATCTGACATACTTTACTGCAACAATCATTTCTTGGAATAATTATGTGATTCATCTGAACGTCAATGTCATTTGATATTCTGATGAAGCTCAAAGGACGTTGTATAATTATTTATTGTGTCTTTAAGAATCGATTTTGAATGAAATGTTAAACTTACCCCACAATAATGAGTAGTCTATCAAACGCGCTATACATATCACAAATGGCATGATCTTCCTTCAGTTTCCCAATCACGGGAGTTTACAATTTAACCACGAACAGCATCATCGTCAGTCCAGCCCCGGTATCAATTGCGCAGCATCACGATTCCAACAGGATAGGTGGTACCTACACCATGGTTGTAGCATTACGATTCCAACAGGATAGGTGGTACCTACACCATGGTTGTAGCGAAGAAATGTGCAAAGACAATCATGCCGTAGAGATTACGTAGAATAGATCTTATTCGGACGCGTAAATATTTCGTCATTACCGATCATCGAAATCTGAACTGCTGCTTAGTTTTCTCAACAAACGGTACACTAGAGCAATGGGTATTTTTGAAGTCACTTGACAAATGATTCGATAAGATATATTCACTAACTTCATGTAAGCATTCATTTCAACAAGTATAACACAGACTTACGATCTCCGATGTTATTTAGATTGCCGAGGCGGTTGCCCCTACCGCATCTTCTAACAATAGACGCCAGAGCTGTAAACTGTCCCTTCCTGACGACAACCACACAGTGCCACGCCAGCTCAAAATCTCTAATAACACTATGCCTGTAAATTCGTATAAAAGGTATTCGCAAGCGGACATGCGGTTAGTGCGAGACATATTGATAGGTTTGAATTTGGGTGATAATCCTTTTTGCAACGCCCGTCGGATTGTTGTTCTCACCATACAGCGCCTTCCTCACATAAGGAAAACAAAACCCAGCTCAGTAAGCGTCTTTCGTCGATTGCTATGGTTTCTATAGCGTGTATCGAGATCAGTATTTCAATGTATGTTGCAAACACCTAATCTTGTTTAGTAATCTCTCTGGCCCTAGTATTTGGTCACAAGCTGGACACACCTCCCACCCTTCAAAGTTGTCCGGTTCGCTCACGGCCGAATTTAAATTCGTTCGTCCGATTGGTGACTATCCAGCCCTGTGTGGGTGGAAACAATGTTCATTTTGGATAATTTGATAGTGATTGCTTGATATGCATGAAAGTGTATCCTATATTGTTCCCCATCTCTTAAATATCACCACTTGCTCTGGCACGACAGCTGAAGAGCTCGATGCATACCTGCATTGATGTAGTTAATGTTTATATCATGTGATGCGATGGATGTCCTGTCCGTTGGCTGACTTCGTAGATGTATATTACAACTCATCAATACTCAACTGAAAATTGTCTATCATAAATTTCAGAATAACAGGTTATGTAGCTAATTAGTTTAATTTTGTAATATTCATAATTGTAAAATAATATCATGAGCAACATTGTTTTTAACCACATATTCACAATTTCCCAATCATTACACGACTCCAGCCACAACCTATCTATCATCTCAACTAAGGTGCTATAATTTCACAAAATTCGTACGTACGTTGATGGAGCTCTAACAGATGAATGAATTATAAAAGTGTCAATATCTTTGTTCAAATTTTTTCGATAGAATTCAATGTTTTGAGGTAAGTAATTGAACATTATTCACATGACACGTCTACAGGGCGTGTGTACCTAATAATGAGCAACAGCGTTGCATGATGCCTGACATCAGCGCTCTTGACAGAAATATCTTGAACTTCGATCGGGCAGCTTCCGTTAGTTCAAAATTTATATTTACGAGTGATGCGAGTTCAAGCAATAATATCCAACCAACGTGGGAGAGCACAATACAGAGTCTGTGATTGCACCATAGCAAGTGGGACAGCAATACCATGGCCAAGTTGGTCGATTGAAATAAATTAAGACTAGCTTATTGGGACCAACGTTGAAAAACCATATCATTGACCAAGAACTAAATCCAACCGGTTCAATTTAATTCATGATGATTACGATATCACATTGTGAAAACGGTTAAAATCCATATGTCATAGCAAATACTGTTTTGTATAAATTTATTTGTATTCGAGTTGATAAGATTTTAGATGCATCTAGATTTTGTGTGTAGACATGTAACACAAAAACGTATTCACACAAAATTTTCATGAAAGAATCCAGTCCAGTCTCGAAGAATTGATGTATTTTTTAGGTTAACAAATATTATTAACAACAACAACATTTGTGAAGAGTTTTGTGCATAAGGTGGTGAGTGAGCAGCGCGAGCTCATATGTGTTCCCTACTGCCATCATTATGAGCTGTGCATCCCATTCGGTGAGTACCTACCGGTTTTATTTTTTTTGATGAAATTCTGCACAACTTTAGGTCAAGAGTTGTTTAATTGAATTACGCACAGGGAAGTGTGTACTCCAGTCAGAAATATGTTACTACGAATTAAACAAAATAGAAATACTGTGAAATAGATTTCACATTGAGACTGAATTCATCGTGGTAAGAATGCTAACGAATCCAGGCAATCTTCTGAGCTACATTAATATCTCATGTTCTATTACGAAGACGCTATCATAACGAAGTTCATCTTGACAATTTTACACCCCTTATGAAATCCCTAGTATGAATATACCTAGATGTAAGGAAAAAAATGCAACGATTAGTGAGTAAGTGAGCATGTCAACCACTTCACCAATCGGACAGGCTTTATCAAACTGAAAGACAAATTTACTGAAGGCTTGTCAGAATTTACTTTCAGGATTCGTCAGTAATAATACATGAGTTGAAGCTTCCTCGATGCAATTTCAATCGTCACGAAGCGCCTAGCATAATGAATGGACATTCTGAGCCGCTGTACCAACGCGTTGTCATGGAGCTACAATGTTAAATATAATCATATTGAATCAACTCACTGGATCAACAAACACAGATCTTTCTCGCACACGACCACAAAAAAAATTTAACGAAGAAGCAAGCAATTCCGTCCATACTTTTTCGGCTTATTTATGCCCCTCTTGCTCACTCCCGCACATTTTGTGCAATTGCCCATCGGTCATCGTTTCAAACACATTTGGCCGCCAGTTCTGGAGCTGGGAAAGAAAGTTTACTGTAACGTGTATAGTAAAATCACTTCAACATTGGCATATCCCATGCATTCATTCAATTTACAGGGACTTATTACCACAACCTGCATGAATTGATAATGGAAATGATTCACTATATGCAAAACGAGATTGATCGAATTATGACGAACACAATAGTTCTCGCGAGATCAATCAATAGTAGGCACTTTTCATGTGCCGTAAAATCATGCAGACAGCATAAGCAACTATCTATTTCAATTTCAGAATTAATTAATTATATGATTTATTTCTTTTTCAGTAGCCGCGTGTCAGATTCGATGCACCGGCAGAAGCTATCCACCCGTTTTGACGACCTTGTTTAGATGCAAATGAAACTCTGATTGTGGCCCTCTATGAAAAGATTGACTTATTGACTTGCTGCCCGCTGATGATCAGTGTAGTTTTTTTCACGCAGGTAACTGCACGGGAGCCGGTTAAGGATATAGAGTCTATTCAAGAAATTGATTGCAAATACGCTGAACAAAATCATAGTGTATCGCCTTAAATCTAGAGCAAAATTATTCTGACTATAGAATGATGTTGATTTCGCTTTGCCTCTCCATTGGTGAGAGAATTTCAAAATGAGGCGGGCGCCCTTCATCAGCGAAGGCATCCTGTTTTCTAGATGATCATCTGGCGCGTCGAGGAACGATTCTCTGACGCCGGCCGAGGTGAGTGATAGCTGCTCTCGCGCTCGTCCATGCTGGATCAATCAATACAATGCACTTCCGACCATGACAAAGATACCGGATGAGACACGGGGCCGGAGAAGAGTTATCCACACGGAAATGACGAAAAACCCTTTCATGTGGCCATTTCGATGAAATAGGTACTATTAATAACAGGAAAGGATGGCCATTATTTGAAGTGACGGAGCGAGCCGTTTGAACGAGAAAGGCTAGAGTAGCAGGGGATTTTGACCATCGTTTGGAGCCTAAGCTATCGTCATTACCATTAATTTGGGGGGGAGGGGGGATGATGACTAGTAGTTGACACATAGACGTGTAGCGAGGCAAATGGGCCTTGGCCCATGAGCGGAGGTTTTGATGGGCATCATCATACCTGGTAATAAAAATGGTTGAACTTGACAGCCGATTCAACTTAGAAGAAAAATTCGTAAACATGAATTAAAAGTTGTGTTAGTTAATTCGTAAGGCACAATTTCTTATAAAATAAGAAGCAACAGAAGGATGGAATTGTCTCAATCGGAATAGGTTTCTGAATTTTCGACAGTTTAAAAATGAATCTGAGCGCTAGTGCTTTCTTAGTTCAGGGCATGAACGTCGCTGCAATAGTTAGACGAGGATAACAGAAGCAAAGTTGAGTTCACAGTAATGGAGTGTGACTATACGAGCTCAACACTCCTCAGTAAACATAGTCATACTACAGTAAACATAGTCACACTACAGTAAACATAGTCACATACAGTAAACATAGTCACACTACAGTAAACATAGTCACACTACAGTAAACATAGTCACATACAGTAAACATAGTCACACTACAGTAAACATAGTCACACTACAGTAAAC
>SDVV010023372.1:0-12770 GCA_016164225.1 Gammarus roeselii | reverse complement strand
CAGCAAACCATCTCAGCTCTATTTACCCCTACATAATTTGTTATTGCAAGCAACGAACCATCTCAGCTCTGTTTACCCCGACATAATTTGTTATTGCAAGCAGCAAAGCATCTCAGCTCTGTTTACCCCTACATAATTTGTTATTGCAAGCAACGAACCATCTCAGCTCTGTTTACCCCGACATAATTTGTTATTGCAAGCAGCAAACCATCTCAGCTCTTTTTACCATTACATAATTTGTTATTGCAAGCAACGAACGATCTCTGCTCTGTTTACCCCGACATAGTTTAATGGGAAATTCATCAAGTTCTATAATTAAAAAGAAATCACTTGCGTCTGACCAGCTAATAACGGCCGAACCAACTTCGAAGTCCGCTGCTCGCCTTCCAGAGCCAAGAGGGCTGCAGCATTTCGTATGCATTGAGAGCCGGACACTGAAGGCAATGGAAGGAGCCATGCTTCATTACCAGTGCTGCGGCCGTTCTGCACTAGAATACCAAGTTGTTATCGCCGTGTCTTTAAACACTGAGACAAACTCATGAAGTGTCTAACATGAGCATTGAAGGAAGCTCTTTCCCTGCCTTCCAGTTAATGATCGTGAGGGTTGACTCGTTAATTACTGGCACTACGTTACAGCTAATGATGGCGCCTGCAATAGCGAATTACGAACAAAATTTAATCTAATTTCCTTATCACCTTCGCTCATGACGGCATCAGGATGGCAGCAGACACATTACCACTGAGTTGTTTACGCAACCCTCTCCTTGCTAATTAATGATCGATCGTAAGTCGGCTAACATACTCATCGTTTCTTGTTGTCAAGGAGCTGGTTGGCCGCCTTGGATCTTGTAGCCTGAATTTACACCGAAACCGTAACCAAGGCCTGGTGGGGTTGAATGTTTCGATTATTCATATTGACGTCTGAAATCTGTATACGGTTTTCGAAAAATCATATATGTTTATCATTCGACCATATCATTTTTACTGAGAGATGCGAGTACGGAGAAACCGATTGAAGAATATAATCGAGCATACTGCATTATACTTTTATTATTGGAAGCACTCTATTGTTGACACATCAAGAAATACTTCACTCTGATGCCTTCAAAACCCTAACGCCTAATATGACTTTTCACGCCCGTATCTCCTACTCCCAGTAATAATTGCTTCACAATGTCAATCTTCAAACAGATACGCATGGGAAATTCAGTTCCTTATCAAATATGGCAATTAGATTTCTATCGTAAATGTCAATCACAATGTCAATATTTCCTCGGAAATACGGTTGGAAATGATCATATAGGGATATGTGTCCGCTCGCTTTTCCCGTCCAAAAATAGCTGCGTAAGCGGAAAAAAATCGGGTCGCTATCCCTGGCGTTTGCGAATCACTACAGGGTAAACATACATCTCTTTATTCAGTCACCATGTCATTGACTTTCAGCGGCCTTATCTGTTTACCCCTCACCGGCAGACACCGTGCTTGTTTCTTTCAGTGGAGATATCTGTTTGTCTCTCAGCCACAGTCACCTCCTTTTCACCATGCATCAGTCCTATCTGTTTGGGTCGCTATCCCTGGCGCTAAATTCTTTTATAGCTAACGTCAGATCAACCCCAATCATCTCCGCCAACTGCCTTATCAGCCCTAAGTTGTTCCGACTACCTACCTACGGTATCATTTTTTAACAGCGAACATTCATAGCGTTCCTCAGTCACACCAGCCACTGTCATATCTGCCAGTGACATTCTGGCGAAAATCTGTTTAAGCCCACGTCAGAATCAGCCATCAGTCGTACCATTTTACCGGTTATCACTTTAATGAAACCTTTCCTGCCCAACCTAACCTAACCTAGGGTACGTGTTTCTAACCCGCGGGGCAAAGGTACTTTTTTCTAACCCGCGGGGCAAACATACGTATTTTTGTAGGGTACGTAAGGCCGTTTTTTAGCGTTTTTTAATTGAAGTTTCATCAAAGTGATAACTGTTAGGTTGGTATGCCTGTTTCGGCGAAATGACAGTGGCAGATATGACAGTGGCAGATTTTGAAATGGTGGAAAATGCGTGTGGGCTGAATCATCGTTAGGTAGAAAGCACGTGGGATGAAATATTTTTAGCGGTTATGACAGGGTCCGGCCATGACAGTGAGGTGAAGTGAAGTGTCGATAGTGCGCGTGTGCGGGAATAATTTTAGCGCGAACGCTGGGCTCCCAAAAAATCGTCCCGCTGTGTCGGCATTCTGACTTGATCATTCAAATCTGCAGAAATTTTCTTAATTGATGGAGTTTCTTATGTAAAATTTAACTTCTGCTGAGAAACATACAACCGCTTTATTCCCAAACATGTTATCTCAACTAGCACACCGTATTTCATCAACACTTGTAACAACATTACCAGTACAGGAAGACATCTCTGGCTCCACCCCATGTGAGCCCAGGATCGAATGAGACCAGGTAAACTGAAAAGTTTATATTATGACGCAGTTGTACCGTGATCTGACGTTGCAAGTGCCCAGGGAAGAAGCGCGTTGCCAGAACAACTTGGAAAGATACTAAAATTTGTTAATTGTTCAGTTCTTAATTAAAAAAAATATATCAATAAATCAATCTGAGATAACATTAATAACAAAAATAGTGAAATTTGGTTACATTTAACGAAAATATTATTGACTTTGTTACACTTAATAAGAGAGTGTATTGTGACTGCTTCAGATGTATCCAATTGGCCTTAGAAGCTTCATCGCCCTTCTTAAGCGACCATTAGCTCTACCTGCAATGGAAGCTGTCTGCTCATTATTATCAACAGATTATACAACAAAATAATAGTATAGGGCCCTGAAGGGAATCTATAGTGAAGCCTGTTTGGAACACACACAGAAGAGTTTGTTTATGAAATTCCAGTCCGTAATCTACCAGGATGTGTTGTTTGAAGAGGCAAGCACTTGATTACCAGATGCATGCATCAACGATTTTTTCATTCCAAATTATTTTCACATGGGATTTTTAACCAATAGTGCATGATTGTAACTTGCTTGTATCATTAATTTAGTTCTTGCTACTTTGTTTATGATACTGAAGTGGTTTACTTATTGGAAATATCAACAACACTGGAAACAATTGAATTGTATTGAAACAATAGTGACGAATAGTCAACCAACGCTGCTCTGACGACTCTCTCTTTGGTGTACCAGCTTTTCATTTTTGCCTGCAACTACCATATTGCATCTGGAATTTCCTTCACAGTCGCCCGTGTACTCCATTCACCATCAGTCTACTCCATTCGCCATCAGTCTACTCCATTCGCAATCAATCTACTTCATTCACCATCAGTCGACTGCATTCACCATCACCCTACTCCACCGTCAATCAACTCCATTCACTATCAATCAACTCCATTCATCATCAGTCAACTCCATTCACCATCAGTTAACTCCATTCACCATCAGTCACCTTGTTTCACCATAAGTCAACTCCATTCACCATCAGTCTACTCCAATCACCATCAGTCTACTCCATTCACCATCAATCTACTCTATACACCTTCAGTCTACTGCATTCACCATCACCCTACTTCATTCGATACAACCAAACATACAGTGCTTGTTCAAGTCGAAGCCTGGTCATTCCAATGTGCACACTGGGTACAACCACGCGAATCGAGCAGCTGTTAAACATTTTACTTATAATTTTTATCAATAGGATGTCATGTGCTAGCACATTTCTTCCTATCACGTGAACGAGATTTGCATCGTTACAGGCGGTGATAGTTAGCTGGTCTGGAAAAAAAGTGATGTCGTGACAAACCAGAAGCGAATCAAATTTGCCTCTAGTGTGTCAGAGTTTCATTCCTGACTGACTGTCATAACGTGTTCTTGCAAACGTGTTCTTCTTATCATTCAGGGTCGGCTTAACAATCGTGTTCTCAAGATATGCCTATCTTCTTGCGTGGTAGTGTGTTTCTCATAATTGCCGATCGTGTCACAAATGAAAGTGGCCCATCGCGACGCAATAAGGTATTGTCTCCAAGCCAACTCGCTAGCGTCCGATAAAATTAAGTTTAGTGCAATATTGGTTGATCAATTAATACTTAAGCTCAATTATTTCGTGAATATATTACCCCCCAACACTTTTCTTTCTTAGGTCCGACACAACCGTACGTATTACCAACCGTTACAGTCAATCGTTTCCTCACCAACATTTCTTTGACGTCAGCATACGAGTGCGGTTCAAAATCATATGATATATCCGCTATAATTCATCAGTCATTACTAACAGCTAATTTCTTTAGAGAAGTTACGATCCTTAAGTACCCCTCAATTTGTATCAGGTGGGACGCCGTCATGGACAGGTCTTTACCAACGCTCTTTACCGATACGGAGCCACGTCCTAGCATGTCCAGTGGACAGCCTTGGTGGAAGGTGCAAGCCAGCCGACCATGTACATAACAAAAGACGTAGGGACATAAATGCAAAACAACAGTACTGGCTGGATTGAGAAAACACAGAAGTGACGTTAAAAAAGAGGTGAAACAAGAATACTGGAACTGTTGAAGACAGAACGGCAGCGTATAAGAACAGGACAGTCCAAAAAAAATCATGAAATAACATCTCGAAACAGCGATTCTCGAGCATGTCAGAAGCTTTCTAATTTCAGCAAATCCCATTGGCAGGTATTTATTCATTTATCCCGATTGTAGGAAAATATGCTCGTTTGTAACGCGCTCCACGTCCACCATGGAACAGGTGCTTGGCCAAAGAGCAGATTTACTTTGTTATGGATTGGATGTGACAATTTAAGTCTGTTTTGCAGTCATGTTTGAGTATCATAGAGATATAACTTAATGTCGACAGATTCCCAAGAAGTTGAACAGGGCCTCGTATTCTTAACCTCCACCCTAGAAACCGCCTATGCGTTTATGTCACTGCGATGTAACTTGTTGCAAGGGACTCCTTCAATTCTTCCCAGTCGCTTACTGGGATTAGTTGCGCTTTGAAAGTGCCAGGAAATGGGTGGGAGAAAGGGAAGAGTAGAGTAGATAATTTGAGGTTGACATTTTCAAGTAAAATGTTTATTATATAAATCGTATAATATGTCTCAAATGTGCTATTAGGAATCCAAAACTGCTCTTTTTTTGTTACAAGTAGACCTTGCTGTAGATGTTATCTACTCATTACCAATATCAGAAGCGTGATGACTTGATGAACTCATGAAGCTAACTAGCTTGAAAGTGGGCTGTTTTAGAGACGATATGATGTTTGCTGATTTGATCAGGAATGGGTATAAACGAGAGAATATCACAACATTTTTTATTCATTTGTACGAGCTACCACACGTTTATTAAATTGTTAATCCCACTTAGTTCCCTTCATAGTCTCGCAACTCATTACGCTCTTCAATCTTTGTTTAATTGATCTTCCTTTCTTATTATCTGAAACAACCGCCCTCCATTGATTTGGCAGAACTTTGATACTTGAATTCAGTTGCATAACCCAGCACAGATTATCCATTACAACTAGCACACATTGTCCATTACAATACCTAGCACACACTGTCCATTACAGCCCACATTATCCATTACAATACCTAGCACACATTGGTCATTACAATACCGAGCACACACTCTCCATTGCAGCACACATTGTTAATTACAATACCTAGCACACACTGTCCATTACAGCACACATTGTCCATTACAATACCTAGCTCACATTGTCCATTACAGCACACATTGTCCATTACAATACCTAGCACACATTGTCCATAACAATACCTAGCACACATTGTCCATTACAATACCTAGCACACACTGTCCATTACAATACCTGGCACACACTGTCCATTACAATACCTAGCACACACTGTCCATTACAATACCTAACACACATTGTCCATTACAATACCTAACACACACTGTCCATTACAATACCTAACACACACTGTCCATTACAATACCTAGCACACACTGTCCATTACAATACCTAGCACACATTGTCCATTACAAACCTAGCACACACTGTCCATTACAATACCTAGCACACACTGTCCATTACAATACCTAGCACACATTGTCCATTACAATACCTAGCACACACTGTCCATTACAATACCTAGCACACATTGTCCATTACAATACCCAGCGAACTCCATCCATTTGTAATACCTAGCGCAATACTTCATTTGTTATATCTAGTGCTCTTAATTCATTTGTTATACCTAGCGCACTCAATTCATTTGCAATACCTGGAGCAGTTCATTTATTTGTTATTCCTAGCGCACTTCATTTATTTGTTATACCTATTGCACTTAATTTATTTGTTATACCTAGCGCACTTACTTCATGTTTAATACCTAGTGCACTTGAATCATTTGCAATACCTGGAGCACTTCATTTATTTGTTATACCTACAACATACTTCATTTGTTATACCTAGCGCACTTACTGCATTTGTTATACCTAGCGCACTTACTTCATTTGTTATACCTAGCGCACTTACTTCATTTGTTATACCTGGTGCACTCAATACATTTGTTATACCTGGCGCACTTACTTGATTCGTAATACCTAGCGCACTCAATTCATTTGCAATACCTGAAGCACTCCATTTATTTGTTATACCTACAGCACACTTCATTTGTTATACCTAGTGCACTCAATTCATCTGTTATACATAGCGCACTTACTTCATTTGTTATACCTGGCGCACTTAATTCATTTGTTATACCTGGCGCACTTGCTTGATTTGTAATACCTAGCGCACTTAATTCATTTGCAATACCTGGAGCAGTTCATTTATTTGTTTTACCTCCCACCCGTTACTTGTTGTCCAGAACAACCACGCCTCATTCATTTGCAGCAATTACCATTCAACGACAAAAGCAAGCGCACATCGTTCGTTTGAGGTTCCTTGTAAACTCCATTCATTCGATAGAGCGTGAACACCTCCTAAGTTCATGAAATGAACCAAAGCCCTTCAACGCCAACCAAAGGCTTTTTCAAACCAACATTCCCTTGATGACGCCGAGATTTTGTTAAAAAAATCCTGAATGAGGCCGTGTAGGCTATCAATATGAAATCAGACCTGAATAAAATTCACAACTGCCAGTCTAACCCCCTACTGTCTCCCAGCCGACCCACGCCCATCAACTGGCCCTCGTATCACTGCTGTTCCCTCGACCCTCTTCCCTCTTCTTTCCCCCATGCGGTCTTTTGTCCCCTGCCGGTCTTTGTTCCTTGCTGTCCCTAATCCCCTTGCCGCCCTACGTTCCCGGCCGAACCTCGTTCCTCGGCCATGCCTCGTTTGCTGCCGACCCTTCACCCCGCACCGCTCGTCGTTCGAAATACGCCGCTTGTTTATATGCTGTCCCTTGTCCCTTTGCCGCTTCTCTTTCCTGCCTCCGATGGTCTCAATTCCAACCCTCGTCCCCTTGCAACATTCCCGTCCTTCTGTTTCTCCTCGTCTCCATGATGCGTCTCGCCTCCTGTCACTCTTTGTCCCTTGTTGCATCTCTTCCCCCTGACGCCCTTCGTCTACATGTCATCCCACGTCCTCCGTGTTTTTCCTCCTGTCGGTAACCGTCCTCCTATCACCCTCCGTGTTCCATTCGCCTCTCGTCCGACGACTTTCTCTCTTCAGTGCCATCCCGTGTTATTCTGCCACCCATCGCCCCCTTATCGTGTCCTTTCGCACCGTCGTGGCTCGTCCTTTGCACAATCCTCGTATCTAGCTTTCCCTTCGTCTCCCTGACGCTATTCTTCTCACTGCCGTCTCTTGTCTTCCTGCCGCCTCTTGTCTCGCTTCTGCCCTCTGTTCTTCTGCCGTCACTCGTTCCTTCGTGACGCCTCGCTCTCCTGCAGCCTTTGATCCCCCTTATATCGCCTATAGTTCCATTGCCATCCCTCATCCTTGGCCGTCCCTTGTCTTCCGACAGTCTTTTGTCCCTCTGCTGGCTTTCCTTGTTCTATCTTTCGTTCCTTCCACGTCCCTTGCCGATCCTGATTCCTCTCCCGCCCCTCGTCCTTCTGACGCCCTTTATCCATTTGACACCTATCGTTCCCAAGTCGCCTCCATTCCTCTGCCGCCACTCGTCCTTCTGACGCTCCATCGTGCCCATGCTGCCTCTCATCGCCATACCGTTCATTTTCCCCTTGCTACCGATCGTTCCCCTGTCACGTACTCCTCGTCCTACTGTCACTCATCGTCCTCATGCTGCACTTCGTCCTCTTGTTGTCCCTATTGACTTTCCACCCTTCGTTTTCCTGCGTTTCTCGCCCTCCTGTCATCCCTCATACTACTGCCGTCCAAGTACCCCTATCTCCCCTATTCCCCATGCCCACCTTCGTTCTGCTGCTGCCCCTGATTCTCCTGCGTTCCTTTACCCTTCAGCTGCCCCTCGTCCTCTTTCTCATCCCCCTTTTCTGCCCTTGTCCTCCTGCCACTCATCGTCCCCGGCCCTGCTGCTCCTCGTTTCACTGTCAATCTATTCTTTCTGCCGTCCTTAGTTCCCTGCTGCCTCTCCGGCCCCTGGTACTCCTCGTCTCCTACTGCGCCTTGTGCTCCTGTCGCCCCTCGTCTATTTGCCACCCTTCGTCTCTCTACCATCCTTCGTACTCCTGTTGCATCTCGTCCCACTGCTGCCCCTTGTCACCCTGTTGCCCCTCGTCCCACTGCGCCCCTTGTCACCCTGACTCCCCTCGTTTCATTCTGGCGCGCAACATACTCACAGAGTGCCGTGTTACAACTGAGGTGTTACAGAGTGTGGTGTTACTGAGTGCGGTGTTACGGAGTGCGGTGTTACAGAGTGCGGTGTTTCAGAGTGCGGTGTTTCAGAGTGCGGTGTTTCAGAGTGCGGCGTTACGGAGTGTGGCGTTACAGAGTGTGGTGTTACAGAGTGTGGTGTTACAGAGCGTGGCGTTGCAGAGTGTGCTGATACAGAGTGAGGTATCACTGAAGAAATCCCGCATAGTAAAATAGTGTATTACTAGGCATCACGCTTTGGATCCTTTATTAATGAATATCGCAGATTAAGGCATTACAACTTAAGCATTGCACATTGAAGAATATCAGTTTTGGTTCAGCGTCTCATGATATGCGGCACTTCATAATAATACTGAAATATATACGAGGCTGTGCATACTAGCGCTTTGTCTATTTCATCGTGACCAATCGTAGTGGTTCGAACCCTGAAGTACTATATTATGTGGCTTTACCTATTTCATCGCAGCCAATAGTTAGTTCTTATAATGCAATTGAATAATCAGGTCCGCAGATGAATATTTGCTAAGTTCTTCCGTTACTTTAATCTTATAAACTCTCAATGAAGTCACAAAGGATGCTCCGAAAATATCTGGAAATGTAAAAATTAAATCAATCGTTTCCGCAGAAGTAAAAAGATCTCTCCTGGGCGGGTCTTCCTGGGGTCCGTGTCTGTGGCTGTGTAGGATGTATAATGCATCGCTGGGGCCCTTCTGAGACTCAACGGGAATGCATTGGTAAAAAGAACAAATACTGAGCGCCGCTAGCTGCTCTGTGTAGCATTTATTTCACCCGAGCTGTTTTTTTTGTGTTATGGTCGAGACTTATGTTGAGGACGAACACCTAGCCAACGCACAAAAGTTGGTGATAAACGAAAAAAAAAAAAATTATCATCAACGGGCTCTGACGGCATATCGTACAATCCAGATCCACTCGCCATTAGGACTCTTACAGACCTATTTAGCCTCTCCATTTTACAGAAAACCACACCCAGCACATGGAATTAAGAGATAATCATACCCATCCTGGAACTCTGCAAAGCTTTACAGATTGCTCTTCTCCCGAATCCCTCAAAATATTTGAGAAGCTGGTTCTAACGCAAAATTAAATCCCATATCTTACTTCCCTCTACATACACAACACGGCTTCAGAATAGAACGCTCCATCACAAACCTCACACAAACCCTTCACGGAGGACTGAATGCAAAAAAGTCAGCCCAAAGCACCCTCGTATGCGTCATTGACATCAGATAACACATCCATCCATCCAGTTGCTGACTAATTTCCTATGCGGCAAACATGCACACACTGTACAAACACGCTACTTCCCCAGAAGTAACCTCCATGGCTCTGTCTTCTCCCCTTCCTCCGAACACCTCATGCACGACCTGCCTGCACCAACAAAACCCATCACCCACATCAGCTCATACGCGGTTGACATTGCAAGCATCACAGAACATCACAAACATCAGACCGCAGCAGCACACCTCCAGTCTCAAAGCCTGGTTGCAGGATAACCGAATGAGTGTGTCCGCAAGCCAGTCATCCCACACATTATCAACACCACGTGCACCTTCTTGCCACACTCAACAACTCTCCCATACTCCATAGGCCCACTACCACGTCACTTGGAGTAACACAAAACACTGGAATGACGTACAAACCTAACACAAACAAAATCAGCATTAAAGCCAAACTTTGACTGAACGTGACCTAGGAACGTACCAAAACCATGTATGGGTACTCCAAAGAATCAATCACAACCCTATTCAAACACATCGTCAGATCGGTAATTTCCTATGCAAACACTGCCTGGTCTTCTACCCTTATTCCCACACACATGAACTCCCTACAACGAATGAATAACAGTTCCTTACGCATCGCAACGGGCAGGACACAGACAGCACCCATTCATCATCTGCGAGTGGAAACCATCGTTTTTCCACACAAACATCATTTTGATATGAAGAGGACAAATCTTTACGAAGATAGTGGATCATGACCATCCCTACCACCACCATCTGAACCCACGTCAAACCCACCGAAACATATATTTAGCAAAGCGGCAGCAACTTTGGTTTCCTATGAACCGCTATTCCCCAACCTTTAGTAAACACATTTATGCAGAAGCAGATGCATACACTCGCATTTGACAGCTCATGCACTGGCTCATCATTGAGCTAACACGGTCCTACAGAGTCACTCGCCGGAAGTGGTCGTGGAGGTGTTAGGGTGGCACTGGAGTGAAAAGGTTCATCTGTCGGGGATGAAGTGCGAGCAAGACATGTCTCTCCAGTAATACCAGGACAGACTAGAGAGCTCCCTTTCCGACCTGTACCTGCGGTGCCGGAGCACGCCCGATACAATCGAACGCGTCAAGACATCGTGTCACCCGGAAGCCGCAATCAATATATAATGTAAAGGCCTGCACCAATCTGAAAGTTTCCAGCATGCACATGTCAGTGGGTATCTATGCTTTCGGGCGGTACGCAACGACAACAAGAACTGGGATGAGTCACTCTGGCACAATGATGTCAATAATTTCCCACTAACCTGTAAGGAAGTATGAATTTCCAAGAAGCAATATTGTGAAGAAGATCAAAATTGAATATCTCGGTAATGATGGCATACTTCAATGTGTCGTTTCGACTCATATCCAGAATAAAAGCTTGAAGTTGTCGAACGGAGTGATTACACAACAAGAAACCCAGCCTATTGTTGTCGATCGATGTGGTCCATTGGTCCAGCTGATCGTCAGCTCCGATCAATGTTAATGCTTGGTTTGGTCCATCGGTCCAACTGATATCCAGTTCCGACCAATATCATAGCTCGATGGGGTCCATTGGTCTAATAGCCAGTCAGCTCTGACCGATATTATTACTCTGTGTGGTTCATCAGTGAAAATGACAGCGAGGTTCGACCAATATCATTGCTCGATGGGGTCCATTGGTGTATTTTAGAGACTGCTCCCACCAATATCAATGTTCGTTATGGTCCACTCGTCCTACTGACAGTCAGTGTCAAGCCAAATATTATTGTTCGGGCAACCAGAGAGCGCTCTCGCTTGATTGTGTTCACTATTAGTGGAATTTTCCTTTATCATTGCTGCATCGAGTCTCTGCAATATAAATTCAATCTCGGTGAAACGAGATCGAATGTGTATTGCATTTTTGTAGTAGTCGTGCAGTTGCAAATTATGCTATAGTTCAGAGAAATCCTACGTCTTTACCTAATGATATTTTATTTCATACAGGCCTCACTCACTATAATGAAAGAAGTCCCTCAGCAATTGTAAATATGATGTAACATGGTTTGAAAGTTCTCATTGGCTATTCCAATGATGCAGAATGAGGCATCGCTGTAATAACGAAGCTCATGAGATACGTTCAAATGTGATGGCTCCAAACTGCGCTCTGAAATTGCTGAAGTTTCCTTGTGTGTAAGCAAATATGCTCCACGTAAACTATTTTCATAGGTTCGGCAAGTAGCGGTAAATATTCCACCGTTTTCAATAGTTCCCAGCGAAGTCAATAAATCTTTTCCTCTTCAGGCCTCCCAGTGCCGGTCTCTGAGGCTGAGAGGAATGCATAATGCAGAGCAGATGTTCTTCTTGAAGAAGTTCAGGGATATTATGTTGAAAAAACTCTAGGAATGGAACGCCGTGCCTAGCTTAGCAATGCCGTTCAAGCTCGGTTTGGATTTTGTTTCTCCACAAATGTTTGTAAAGCAAACAACTTGGTGGAGCTCACAGGTTTGTGATAACAAAGACTATTGTGATAAGCGCGAAAATATATTTCTGAATCTCACCGATCGGTGATATCAAAATAAAATGTGTTAATAGAGTTGATATCGAATGATGCAGGTCTACTAGTTTATTTAATTCCAGCTATCTAACTGATGAAGCCTATAAATATATGCAACTTGCTCAACTTTTGCATATAGTAACTTCTGCATTCAGCATACAGTAACTTTGATTTTCCCATTTAAGCAAATTATTCTGTTTTTGTTCCATATGCATCTTA
>SDVV010023371.1:0-12770 GCA_016164225.1 Gammarus roeselii | reverse complement strand
TTGCATTTCTAAAGACCTCCGACAAGGTGCTGAAAGAAGTCATATCCACTTCAAAAACACCTTGGCATGGAAGGCAAATGACATCTTCAAGGTTCATCGAGTTCAATGTGACAATGGGGTAGCAGAAGCAAATCCCTTTCTCTATGTCACTATCGTTAAGAGTTAGATCGCCTCTGCAGTTCGAATGAGCTTGCTTGGTTCAATGTGCCGAGCGAAGCCTTTCCGACCAAATCAAGCTTGGCGATTTCCTTTAACTTGACATCTGTTGAGTTCGCATAAAATTGTATAGCTTACGAAGGAGCTTTTCTCTACACCTCACATGGAGGAGAATGTGAGCTCATCTTAGACTTTAGGTTACATTACCTCTGTGGGTAAGTTAAAACGAACCACCTCGATGCGGTGTTGGCGCACGTATAACACCGCCATCTCAGGTACAGCTAATCCCTCTGAGTGTCAGCAACCTTTCCAGTTCTCTTTGTGTGTGAGTCAAACAGATCATCATACAATGGAAACATTCAACATACCTATTATTCAATTGATTCTCGTTTTCTCACTGGATATCCAGCATTATTTTGACTTGTTAATATCTCAGTCACATTTTTGGACCATGTCAGTGTCGAATTATGTGAAAGCCAAATATGCAACGACCTTAAACACAGTTAATGAGAAATCCTCGTTTTTGATTAGCAAAACGAAACGTCTATGGTTATCATTTATTAGACAATAGGGTTTACCTTGTTATGGGGTCTAAGGTTCCAATGAACAGCTCAAAAAGGTACTCGAATAGATCAATTAATGCAGCATAAATATCAACTATATTTAGGGAATGCTGGTTTCGACACTTACATTTACTACAGCATGTGGAAGCATTTACACGACTGCTCTTTCAGGCCATAGTTGATTAAGTTAAAAAAAATGAAGGTGTGAAATCATTGTGTTTTCAGTGTAAGAAACACATGTATTGACGAATTGTACCAGCTAATAGTGTGCTTACAAAAATGCAGAGCTATAAGCGGTTCACAACCTGACATGTTAGTTATGGAAAGATTGGACGAAATAACTTTGTATAAATGTAAAAGTTTTTTCATGATGATATTATTCACATACCTACTTAGGTTGAGCATCGCCACGTATGTATTCAGCAGTAATATTGATTGTAAAGACTAACAGCCTCAAACAACAAATGTTCAAAAGGCCATGAGCGTGTGAGCTATTTTTCAAGATTGTCTACTCAGCATTTGAAGTGAATGCAGAATGAATGTTGCCTTCATCAGATGTCATGAACATTAAACAATTCGGCATTCGTTCGTGTCAATCTGAATCAACTGATCAGGTTTCCTGTTGGTGGCAGGGAATTATTTTAAATGGTGCAGACATATAAATATGTCCAGAAAGTCCAATAAAAATTTTTTTGTTGCGAACAAAAGTTAATAATAGCACGTTATCTAGCCCGAATTGGAAAACTACTCACTCTTCTCCACGTTACACGGGAAGGTGACTGTGTGGCCAACTTTGACTGTAAACTTCTCCGGCTGATCCAGGAAGGCTGGTCTGTGTTTATCGTTGTAAACGACGCTCTGCTCGTAGTGATTGTCGTAAGCGTGCTCCTCTCAAATCACTGTAATACTAAAAATAACGGGTGTTAATGTGATACCATGTCTTTGATACCCGTTGGCTGTGGCTTACGAAAAATTTAAAGTTGGTCGGGCATGATTTTATTTGAGAAACGCACGCGCGCAGTCTAAATAATAATGAACATAATCATTTGGTTTCTTGTATGAATAATAATTATTGTGATTCGGTTACCGAACACTTGAAGAAGTAATTCCTAATAATGGATTGGAAATAATCTCAAACAACGATCACAATCAGGCGATAACTTAGCTGGTTAAAGAGGGACTCGTTTGACTTCAGTATGTTTTGTATTTCTACCGTTGAATTAACATTCTTATCATTATGACATTATAGATTTTATTCTGAATTTATTGACAGTGGGTTCTAATCTCTTCGACTGCAAGTGATTGCGTTGGATCCAACATATTCTCAACAACCCAACGCATGTTCGAATACCCCACGCAGTCGGCTCTTCGATGAGTCGTTTAGGTGGCTAAATAATTGCTGGAGTGAAAGAAAAAAAACTTGGTTGTAATATTTAAAAAAAAACTGTTATATACTAAACTGTGCTGTGTGACTGTATCACGGTAACATATCTTGTCTATTCTAAGTTTGCTGTGTATCGCCACCTTGCACTATGACAAAGAAGCGTTGGTAATGGTGTTTATTATACAAATAACAACACATTCGCCCATGCCACGACGACCACCTATAGTCAGCTGACTGCAGGGTTGGAGATTCATGTAATCACAACACAATCACAATAATAAATGTAGGGTATAGATAATTTGTCCATAGATGTAGGTGGCATGGTGATTTGATCTTGTAATTCAGTACAAAAGCACCCAATTACAAGACATTATCACTCACAACCAGGACAAAGGAAAAATAGACGGTTCCAAACCTTATTTCAATGAAATATCTTGTTTCATTATGTTAAAAGGTTCTATAAATAAGAGGGCACGAAACCAGTAGACTGTGGGTCCAGAGCCAAGCCGAGTATGTTTTCTTCCTCAAATAATAACCACAGTATATACATCGGTCAACTCTCCAAGACGGTAAACTCTCGCCGACTAGGCTTAAGTAGGCAGTTGCATGCCCCTCGTAGGGTCGCCAGACTCCTCTACGCTAGGCTGTAACATCTAAGTCTTTCCTATCCTCTCTATAATTTCGACCTTGGGTGCTGATAAAGCGACGGTGGGGTGTGAATCCCGAACCCATTGGCTTGCGGAAGGCGGTATAGACTGCCGCAGCTACGGAGCTCTTCTCAGTCGGTCAAGTGAAAAACATTTTAATTAGCAGAAGAAAGCTGCTATGATTGATTTGCTTTGCTTCGCATTCATCTCAATCCCGCGAAGGGAGGAACTCTGCGTTAATACCGCATGACTTCCTCACATTCGAAATACATTCGTATAAAACGGTGCATATCCGTTTTCGTAAATTTCAAATTAGCTCCGTTTAGAACCATCGATATCCGTCTCCGTCAATTTATATGTACAAATACAGGGCTTGAGTAAGCACGCTATCATTTGTTTGATATCGCAAGTTTCTTATTTGAACTCGTGCCCGTAAACGATCACCGTTTTACGCACATGCTACTCATCACCCCATTCATATTTATCATCATCATCAAACTGTCAACTGTTTGGATTCGATATTTGAAAAATATACGTCGCAAACAGTCTAGCCTCTCCGGAAAACAAGCTAGAAGTGTTGCAGCTGAGTGTCGTAGAGGGCTCACCTCCCTCACCGCAAATAACATTCTTCTCTCGCCTCTGTGGGAGGTCTACTCTTCTCTGCAGGAGCTCTTTCACAGCATTTGTGCAGTACCTCAACTCAATTTTAACTGTGAATATTTCATGTGTGTTACTTTTTTATTTTATATACTAATACAACCTTATCAATGCAACAAAAAATACAAAAATATCTAAATTCAGAAGTTCTGCACCAATTGCGTTCATAAAATGAACAAAAATAAATGCAATTGGCGTCTGACATCTGACAATGTAAAAAAACTTTGAATCAACACTGTAAAATAAACGTGTAACAATACAAGTATCGCATAAATAATTCATAATAATCGCATAAATAATTCATAATTCGTATGACTGTAGATCATACATGAATCACCCGAAAAAAAACGTCTGTAGGTCATCTTGAAATAAAGATCATCTCATGCCGCACTTAGGTAAACTTATCATAACCATATCTGCCGTTTACAAGGAAAAAGAAGATAGCACTTTGTCTTTGACTTCACGGTTTGTAGCTGCTCACTTAACAAGTCCAAGCTGACTCCTGCTGCAAAACTAGAATGTGTAACTTGCCGCAAATCGTACGCTCCCTAACTAATGTATGGTGGTAGCTTTTCTTGGCAAACGCGTAATACGCCTCCAAACGGAGAGTGCAAAAGAGCGAGCTGTAAATTCTGCCAACATGTCGAAGAGATTAAACAACTGAAAGTGCAGTTAACTCGTGCTTCTGGTGGCCCACCCAACGCAGATGCAGTTAACGCCAATACAAGTCTGCTAGCTGTTTAAAGCGTGCAGAAACACTTTTGCGAACTCATAGATATGATAAACAGCGAAATAGAAGCCCCAAAAGGATCTGCTAAAACTATCCTGCATCGGGTAAATGAACTCCAAGTGCACTTGGACTCACAATTGGCAAAGAAACTTACAGCTTTAGACTCAGAGACCAACGACCGTATCAAATTGATAAAAAAAAGATCAACAGTGCTGAGACACTCTACACAACAGTAGTAAACAGGCGGCAGGCAATCAGTGGCAAAGCATCACAGGTTGTGCGACATTACCGACACACCCGAACTGATACAAGCAGCCGTTTTGGTGTATTGCCCAATGAAATAAACTCTCAAAACACAGAGGAATTCATTGTGATTGGCGATTACAATGTCACCTCCATCAAACCAAATCAGCGAAAAGAGAGTCCAACTAAAGTTACTCGGTAAACCAGGCTTGAAAATTTACGATATTGGAGGAATAATCGAAGAGAAACTCATATGTACCTTCTTTTAAACCGATCATACTACAAGTCGGGGCATAAGACGGTGTGCCCAGACAGAAGAAACATGGGTAATGTATAAAACCATGCTAACAAACGTCAAACGATCGCACGCGAACATCCATGTCACTGACATCCTAACCCATCTAAACCAAAGTAGATACAAATTGAGCAAGGTGATATTTCTGAACAATCGCATGGCAACGTTCTGCAAAACACAACAAATCTAATTCTCGACCATTGGAAACGATGATTAACCTCAAAAATTATGAATTCGATACAATCACCAACAAATCACGCATAAACACGTCTGGGCTTGATACCCTCGAATACATCCTACAGAATATCTGTGCTGGTCTCGTCATCGAAATTAAAAAAAAAAAAACTACACGACGCCTAACACAAGACTCCGCCAAAAAACTACACGACGCCCTCCACCCGAGCAAGAAGCAATTTCGGACCTTGTAGTTACGATAGAGGAACAGGCAATAAAAACAGATTCACCACTAACAAAAAAGTTCATCGAAGTAACACAGGAGCCCCCGACCGCAACCGAAGAGTTTCTATCAGGGTTCCGAGCCAAAATACTCTCAAATGTTACTATTGAAACGGAATCGTGGATGAAATCGAGCACCAGAAATCATCTGGTCGAATTCACTCTCCCGGGTTTTTCTCTATTTCACATAGATAGATTAGGCCGTGAAAGTGGAGGATAGAGTATTGTTTCTCGTAAAAGAAATTCTGCAAATAACACAAGTCTCTATTCCAGGCAGCAGACACGACATAGCTCCAATTCAAGTAGTAGGTAAACATACAAAGTGTCAAATCACACTAGTTGATCGTCCTCTCAAGAGCATTGTCGCGGAGGATTTCGATATTAACAACCCCCTCATCGATGTGGTCAGAACACAAAACAGTATAATACTTGGAGACTTCAATATTCCCGACATCGATTGGGAAACAGAAGAATGTACGGCCACTGACCAATGCCTGATTGATTTTGCGGACGGTAAGTTAATGACCTAAATAGTAAATACACCTACATGAGGTAGCAATATTCTTGATCTTATGTTTATTGCAAGCGACTCTCATGTCCCGAACGTCAGAGTGGGCGAACCTCATGAAAATAGCGACCACAACTGTATCTGTTTTATGATTGAGCTCGAGTTGAAAATGACAATTAACTGCGAAAAATTCCCTAGCTTAAGAGAGGCAATGGCCTCAGCAAATATAACCCTCGGACAAGATGTCAATCAATCGCTAACCAATTTTTTGAGTCCACTTCAAAATATTGAAAATGACCATTTCTCTCACAAGGACAGGCGAACAGCAGTCAATCAGCCTAAGTAATGGAAAGGAGAATTGCAGCGCCTTCAGTCGCAAAAGAAAGCAAAGCACTCGAATAAACAGAAGCACCCACACGACGTTGCTGCATTAATGAATACAAAATCAGCAGACGGATTTTTAAGACGGTTCAGAAAGGAAAGGAAAAAGATTACGAAAATTAAATTGTAGTCAACGCTATAACTAATCCGAAACAACTTTTCAGTTAAATAACGAGCAAAAAAATCAAATTCTGTAATTGGCCCTTGAAAATTATATCGGTGAGCTAGAAACTGACGAAACTAAAATGAGTGTCCTGATTAACAATTTTTTTCTGTTTATTTACGTCATAGAATGCGGATATTCCTAATCCTGAGGATATAATAGCGCGAAGACAAATCGAAGCCCTCAGCACAGTGAACTTTTCCCCTGCCAACGTTATTAAATGTATTTAAAAATTGAAAGTTACAAAATCTCCCGGCCCAGATCAAGTTCATCCCAGAATAGCAAATATTTTCACCCAATATATCACAAATGGCACCTGCCTGTCTTAATAGAAAGAGGCCAACGTCACCCGAATTCTGAAAAAAAGGGACAAAAAGTGTTCGGAAATTACCGTCCAATTAGTCTCACCTCAGCCGTAGGTAAAATTATGATAAGTTTGATCACGAATAAAAAATTACAGAATTCCTAGAATTAAATCAGTTAATAGGTAATTCTCAGCATGGCTTCAGACGCAGTCGTTCATGTCCTACTAACCTGCTTCATAATATAATTTAATTTCATGACGCGAAATCTCCGATCGACATCATTCACCTTGACTTTCAAAAGGCTCTCGACAAAGTTCCTCACGAACACTTGGTTAGTAAATTGCACAGCATCGGTATTCGAGGTGAACTCAATAACTGGATAAAATGCTGGCTCACGGACAGACGGCAGCGAGTCGTACTTAATGGAGCTTCCTCCAATTGCAAGCGGCATGCCACAAGGATCTGTGTAAGCTCTAGTTTTCTTCATAGTATTCATAAACGATATCGCCAGCAACTTACTCGCGAACATCAGTAAGTTTGCAGACGATACCAAGCTAGGATGAAAAGTGCAAACCTCCTAGCTTGGTGAGCAGATCCAATTACACCTGAACAAAATTGTTGAATGGTCAGAAAAGTGGCAAATTAAATTCAATGTCGACAGGAGTGAAGTTATGCACATTATCACCATAACCCTAATTACGAATATTCAATGTTCGGTGCTTGCCGCCAGTCATCTCACTAAGGCAACGGCTAGTAGAGCCCGACTCCCTTGGGCCCTGCAAAAACAAGCGTGACTGACGACCATGCCCAACGGTTCCAGGTAGCAGACACTCCGGTAATGAAGGTCAGGAAGAGTGCTTCATGGTAACAATTTATGTGCTTTCATCACTCTAGTGTTCATGCAAGGTTGCGCGCTGGGTGGCTGGTAAGTTAGGAAGCGAGCAATTAATTTTACCATCGACGTAGCATGGTAATTTGTTGTGAATGGCCTTGTTGCAGATTTTTTTAAATCCTGATGAAAAAATTAAAATTAATAGTGGCTTTTTCGATTAAGAAGCCAAATTATGTCCATATACGCTATTGATGTTTCCGAAAGTAGTAAAATAGGCTTTTTGTTTCATTTCTCTTGATTGTTATTGTTGAATTACGTGGCATCTGAGAACTAACCAACTCAGGACCCTGAAGAAGATTGTAATATCATAATTATATTAACATGGGGGAACGTCATTTTTGACGTGATAGCAGGACCCAATAGTACAAACCTAGTTTGGACCACACTGTCTAAGGCGGTTAAAGTTCTAAATATTACGTCCAATTAGACCGCGCGGGAAATAATTGGACTTTTCCATATCTGCGCGAGGGAACACACAACCGTGTTTGTACGAGAGCAAAGCGTAAGGGACTTAGGACGTACAGGAATACAAAACACGCGATTTCGTCAAACTTGGGAGGGTGGATTGTTTGTTTCCCTTTTGAAGAAGAGCAATTGTTGAGACAAAGCCGAACTTTGGAATTAAAACCATTGAGGTTACGAAGGTAGGAAAAATAACGAAGCGGTCACCTCATCGTTGGTTATTTTATTCTTATTCGCAAGCAACGATGATTAAGTTACGAAACAACCTTTACACAAAAATAATCTAAAAATATTGCAGAACGTTGGTATATTTGTTGTCAAGTAATCGCCAACTGCAGCTGAGTGTGCAAAATAGAACAGGCATCATCATGAATTAAACTATATTTAATACAGAACCGATAATATCAATAAGCCGGAAGTATATGAAAAATTATATACCTAATTTTGAAACAATTTTGTCACCATCAACAGAGAACTTGGTATATTACGAGTATATATGTTTAACGAGTCAACAATTTGATGAATCTATATCATACAAATGTAAACATATTTTATTTCTGTTATTGATTACATGTCTTCATTAATACTATTCTTACCGCGATGTGTGCTAATATGACATTTGTTATGCATATTTCGAATGGTGCAGTCAGGATCAGGAAGCTTCACGTGCCACTTTAGTTTCCTAACGAGACTCTTTATCAACGGATCAAACTAACATTTGACCACGTGCTACCCAGTTTATCCATCTGAGTCATGTTGGGAGCACTTTCGCGATGCATGCAGAAATATTTCCGTTAATGTTTTTCAATCTAATTAGTACAATGCCGAACTATTTTTATAATTGTTTTCACATGGTACAAGTAGCGATGAAAAAAAAACTCAATATTAGTGACAAAACTTTGTGTGGGGGTGCTATGACTATCTTCAACTTATGTTATGATCAGCCTCCGCTGGCACATATTTTAATAACGTCGCTAACCGAACAAAACTACCAACAGCTGCGTAGTGTGTGCCGTAGAAACAGTGTAGGGGTTAGGCCTGCTACCCCTAGCCTAAGTTACACGAAGAAATCCCTTGTCTTGCATATTTTTTTTCAGTTCCCCTCCAGTAGCAGGTGGTCCCTATTAGGTACAGGACGTAGGAGACGTTGACGATTGTAGTGCCATTTCGGCATCATGTAGAACTCGACGAGTCAGCAATGTGTAGCCGGTATCCAATAATGACGAAGGGTAGTGTTAAGCTCAGGGTTATCGTAAATTGTATCAAGGGGTGGGAGGAGCCAACAAAATCCGTTAACGGCCTAAAATGTAAGTGTACCAATGAGGTCAGGGTATTGGGACGCCCGGCCTCGTTAGATGGTCCAAACCGGTGAATGGTCCCTTATTGGAGGATTACTTCATACACATAAACAAGGCTCTTCCACATTTATTTTAGGGACAGTACTAAAAGGGAGAGCTCAGACAGACTCCATCAGCTGAAGCCATCGGGTAGAAGGCACTACATTTACTCTACGCTTTACACTTACATTTCTTTTAGCTGTTCTCTTATACTTTTGTTACGTTGTGTCCGTTATATTACAATCAATGTTTAGTGTTATATGGTGAGTTCAACTGTTGACATTTTACTGGTTTTATCAAAATTAATATTTTAGAAACACTATTCAATCATTTGTACCATGCATTTATACCTGAACCTGTAACATAAAAGCTTTACCATAACAGATAACACTTAAATGTATTCTATTTCTATTGCTCTCAATACTGTTCAATCAACTGGTAATGAAATAATAATGTAACAACTGACATATACTTAGTGACGGTATTGGACTGAAAAATTTATTCTACAATTTGATACAAAATTACATATTCAATATACACTATTAGCTCCTGTGGAAAAGAATGGTAATAAATGTTTTAGTCAGAATCAATGCTATCAACATCACTCAAAACTCAATCTATGAGCGATGCTTGAGATTTTATTTCGTGATTAGTTCAGTTAATTACCTAACATTAATTATCCGGTATCTATAGCAAAATGCTGTAGATCCAACATTTAGTATGATATTAAAATTAATTGAATGACATTAACGGAATCGATCGCGATGGAATGCATCATGCATATCTCAAGCAAGCCTAATACTAAACTATGAGGAAGACCAAATCCGTTAGTCAATCTTTGTTTGAGATCTGAGGAGATACTCTGAGGCGATAAAATGATCCCGCGTATCCTAGAAAACCTTTCCTTAGCTGAGAGCGGTAAGAAGCCCCAACACGGTTAAAAGGTGTTGGCGCTATGGCAATGCATTCAAATATGAAATGACTGGTGAGTGCTGATGAGTGAACCTGCGACAAATTGCTACGATCAATCGGTAACGCAGTTTCGTTACGAAGAAACTGCGCAGGCCACATTGAATTGTTAGCACCGTTCGAGGAGAAATGTGTACAGCACGGTCAGTTCAGTATGATAGATGCTGCAGAACACGCGACAAGGCTTGCGGCTGCAATGCAGTAATGGGTATCAGACATTGAGTTTGTTTATTGATTGTGTATAGTTCTGAATTGAATGTCTCGTCAACTGTCAACATGAAGTGAATTGCACAATTTGAACTAGATTTCTGCTGCTGCATTGCGCCGTTAAAACCATGATCAAACTGGTCTCTGATGGATGACACGTTTTACCTTAATTCACAATCATTCATAGCAGGCGTCAAATGGTGTAGCGGCCCTGAGACGGGTCAGTTGGGAAAGGCGGTCTTGTTATTGCCACTGTTGGATTGATGTGTTATTGCAAACAAGACAATCTATAAATATTTTGATGGTTTCATGTGATGTCGACATCGGATTATTGGTTGGTCAACCAAATTTTCGGTTATCGAACGGCAGTTACTTCAAAGCCAGCATCGATGGCAGAATCTGTTGGATCAGCCAGCAGCTGGTCACGAAGAAAACAAAGATTTCATTATTTGCATAGAACAATGAAGAGAATGTGACTAGCGAAACAAGCATTGGAAGTTGAATTCTAACAATATTGTATTTCATTATTTCACACAACGTCAGAGAAATTGAAGGAAAAAACATTCGTTCGAGCAGATGATTTCACTGCACATTTAAATTAATTACCTTGCTTTCGATCTTGCATGACTGTAACAAATGGGAACATCAGGATTTTATTTAATGACTGGAACGATTGGTCGAAAATTTAAGTATTTAAAATAAACTTTGTAATGGTTCAGTTAAAAGTATTAAATCAGAAAAATCGAATATCCAAATGAAGGATATTGACATCTCAATAAAATCAGTTTTCCCATATCAAATGCATACGAACGATCTCCACATGATCCATTGTTTTTACAATTGAGCAGCAAACAAAATTGGATCACCTACTACGATTTACCTCACAAACAATTCCGTATTTACGTTAGAGAAACCGGATAATCCTAATCCTAGGATATCATAGCGAAAATATAAATCGAATTGAAGCTCTTAGCTCAGTAAACCTTTCTCCATACAAAGTTATTAAATATATTGATACTTTTGAGGTTACATAACCTCCAGGTTCAGAACAATTTCATTCATGAAAACTGAAGGGGACCATCAATAAAATCTCCGAATAGTTATCGAACATTTTCACCCAATCTCTCGCAAATGGCACCTGCTAATCTCAATGGAAAGGGACCAACGTCACTCATTTTTTAATAGGAGACAAAAAATGTCCCGGCAATTACACACCAATATAGTCTCACCTCAGTCATTGGCAAATTGATGGAAAGTTTGATAACGTATAAAATACCAGTATTTTTTTAATCAAATTAGTTGGTTGGCGACACTCAACATGTCTTGAGACAAAATCGTTCCTGTCTTACGAACCTGCTACATTTTTCAAGCATATAACTGAAATTCTCGACACCAAATCTCCAATCGACATCATTTACCTTGACTTTCAAAAGGCCTTCGATGAAGTCTCCAAACAAGTGCTTAGTTAATAAATTGCACAGCATCGGTATTCGAAGCGAGCTTAACAACTGGATGAAATGTTGGCTCAAGGACAGACGGCAGGTAGTCGTACTCGATTGTGCTTCCTCCCCTTTGGGTAATGTTACAACCGGGGCCTCATGGATCAGTGCTTGGTCCAGTTCTCTTCATAATGTTCATAAACGATTTTGATAGAACCGTGCTTTCGACTATTAAAAAGTTGACAGACGATACTAAGATAGGAGGGAAAGTTCTAACCGAACTTGAGAGTCAGCAAATCCAATTAGGTTTGAATAAAAGTGTTGATTGGTCAGAAATGCCACATGAAATTTAATGTCGATAAATACAAAGTTATGCACATATGTCGTCATACCCCCTTAATCACGATTACTCAACGACCGGAAAGAAACTGACTCCTGTCCCGAAGAAATAGATTTAGGTGTCAACATCAGTAACGACTGGAAAAGCAGCAAGCAATGTAACGATGCTGCCAAGAAAAGGCAACATGATGCTAGGTATGATATCCCGCACTATCTCGTACAAAAAACAGACACAGTATTCTTAAGTTATACAATGGGTTTGTTAAACCGCATCTCGAGTATTCCGTTCAATTCTGATCTACAAATCTTAGGAAAGAAAACATTTATTTAGAGAAGGTTCAGCATAGAGCTACCAAACTGAGCAATAAATCGTAAGAAAACTGACTACGTGAACTCAATCTTCATTCACAAGAAAAGCGTTGAGTCAGAGATGACATTATCGAGGTGTGGAAGATTATGAAAGGTATTGAAAACGTCGACCGAGCGACCCTTTTACTCTAGATGAGAGCTGAGTGACTAGGAATATGGATACGAAATCGCATGGGAAGCGTTTCTCGCTCAAACTCACGCGCAATTTTTTGACGTACAGAGTTGTCGAAGAAAGGAACAAACCTCCAGCGGAGGCTGTAAACAGCAA
>SDVV010023370.1:0-12770 GCA_016164225.1 Gammarus roeselii | reverse complement strand
AGAGGCACTTAGCCGGTCCTAGTCTTGAGAGGCACTTAGCCGGTCCTAGTCTTGAGAGGCACTTAGCCGGTCCTAGTCTTGAGAGGCACTTAGCCGGTCCTAGTCTTGAGAGGCACTTAGCCGGTCCTAGTCTTGAGAGGCACTTAGCCGGTATAGTCTTGAGAGGGACTTAGCCGGTATAGTCTTGAGAGGGACTTAGCCGGTCCTAGTGTTGAGAGGCACTTAGCCGGTCCTAGTCTTGAGAGGCACTTGGCCGGTTCTAGTCTTGAGAGGCACTTAGCCGGTCCTAGTCTTTAGAGGCATTTAGCCAGTCCTAGTCTTGCGAGGCATTTAGCCGGTCCCAGTCAAGAGAGGCATTTAGCCGGTCCCAGTCAAGAGAGGCATTTAGCCGGTCCCAGTCAAGAGAGGCATTTAGCCGGTCCCAGTCAAGAGAGGCACTTAGCCGGTCCTAGTCTTGAGAGGCATTTAGCCGGTCCTAGTCTTGAGAGGCACTTAGCCGGTCCTAGTCTTGAGAGGCACTTAGCCGGTCCTAGTCTTGAGAGGCATTTAGCCGGTCCTAGTCTTGAGAGGCATTTAGCCGGTCCTAGTCTCCAATCAATTGCGAATGCGAAGGTAAAATACACGGCGCAGGTACAGAGTGTTTTACACATCAACGCCTTTTCGTCGTCGAATAAGACAGAGATCAACAGTGACGTTTTGGACCGGATATTTTCATTAGGGTTGCTTAAATTTCATCTTCCCGCTGACCCCAAACCACAAACAAAGACCGGGCTGCTAGAAAAAAACGCATCTAAGTTTTCACTCAATGGAAAGCAGATAAGAACGGGCCAGTCAAGAAAATCAGGCTGATGGGTGCGTCTTCTGTTAAGAGAACCCCCCCTAGGCATCTGTTAGGTTCAAGGGCCGCACGGCGTCACGGCCAAACCGCGGGGGTGAACACCTTTATTTCCTTCAGGCTCTTCTCTTCTTCACCCTTTACTATCCTTCTTATCCTGATTTGCTTGACTTTTTATTTACCTCATTTGCATCTTATGTCAAGTTCAAATTTCCTTAAACTTGTCTCAGACTCCTTCCTAACAACTCTCATAATAGTCGCTGCACACAAACACATACACATACACACGCACGCACACACAGACACACACGCAAACATTCACATACCGGTTCTAACTATTCTCCTTTCGGGTGGCATATAACAGTCAAGTTGCGCTCTTTCTCTCGTGCAACCCGTTTCTACGACTATTCCTTCTTCTTCTTTCCATTCTTGCTGTTCTCATGCGTAAAATTCCCTACACCTAGTGTAGATGTCATGCATGGGATGCCTGTTTTCTGTGTCTTCTTCATCTTCCCGCTCAGCAGGTGTTGAAGCGCGTAGCCCGCACCTTAAGGACTACTGCGGATCCTTGGGGTTCTGAAGCAGGGTAGGTGGTGTGTTATTCCTCCTTACTGCCATCCAAGAAATGATGGGACCATATGGCCTCAGCATCTTAGGAGTTCCTGTACCTCATGTGGCACCCGTACATACCATAGACGTTCGCCGCGTAAAGGACTTTGACTTTGCGCAGTAGTTAACCTCCACTCGAAGATTGAAAAAGAAGATAAACAAAGACTAACTTGATGCAGCACTGTTCGCTGGTTTGACATTCGGCGCCAGAAGGACGAGGACTTCAGGAACTAGAAAGCCTCGTCACTCTAATCAATCAATTTGGTACGAGAAGGAAATGGTACGGCCACCACTCGATGGTGTGTGAGGAAGCCTTTTAGAAGATGAACAGAGAACAAATTGAGGCTTACATCTTCACAAGAAACCCCACGTGCTTGCTGAAGTGAGAAACAAAACGGCGAGTCTTTCGCTTCTCGACGCTAGCATACCCGTTCATGAGGACCCCATTTGAAAGTAGAGTTGAAGAGTGGGGTCTGTGGGTATCAGTTAGTCGATTTGACGAGTAGGGTCTTTGGATGTGCGTGTCGAGATGAAGGGTAGGATCTGTGGGCATCAGTGAGTCGATTTGAAGGGTAGTGTCTCCGGATGTGCGTGTCGAGATGAAGAGTACAACTTTGGGCATCAGTGAGTCGGGTTGAAGGGTAGTGTCACCAGATGTGCGTGTCGAGATGAAGAGTAGGAACTTTGGGCATCAGTGAGTCGGGTTGAAGAATGGAGTCTTCAGGCATCTGTGAGTTGACTAGAGTTGCTAGGGGTTGTATGAGGTATGATTGCATTGAATATAGACAATTCAGATGGCGTAGGGCAGAATGGCTTTAGTGAGCCGACCATCTAACGCTACTCGCTTGCTAACAAAATCTTGATCCAGCAATTTGCCCAGCACACGTTCTAGGAACGATCATGCACATGGCGCTCTTGGTGTCCCTGTGACATGGTGGAAGCTCAATTTTATCGTTATGGATGCTCGGTAATTGTAAAATATTGCCTAAATTATATTTTTAAAATGTGGTTGAGGATTGATATCATTAGGTTATTATTTTTTTCGTTGGTTCGCATCAATATTTATACCTAAGTATTATTTATGGGGATAAGAATACTTCGAAACATGGAAGAAGAAGCATTAAACGTCATAAGTGAGATTTTTTTGTATTGTAAAAACATATCTGTATCAGACGTTAAGAGTTTAGTTCATTTCATTCCTTAAAAACATTATTGTTTTCATCAATTGATGATACCGTACTGCGCTTTTATGACAAAATTTCAGGGTTGCAGTTTCGACTGTTACTGTACCGGATTAATGCGTTCTTAGTAAATTAAGGTTCAAGCTAAGGTTTTGAAATTTTCGTGAAGCAATTCAAGTTCTGAAATTACAATGCGATTAGAAAACTGCTTGTATTGTTCGTGTACAATTTTATTTCAGATATTTAGAACTCGTTAGTCACAAGGCTGCCTGACCTATTCTGGACAATTCTGTTGTTTACAGCCCCTTGACTAATGAATGGAATGTAATATCAATCATATGGTGGGATGACTAACTGACAAGGCACCTCACCCTCTCTGTGGTCGAGTTCTCAACGGAACTGCCCAGCTACCAGGAGGAAACGGCTGTATATCTGTACATACATCATAATTATTATTGGTCAGATTTGTTGATGAAGTACGACGACTGCACGGGCAAGTGGCAGCAGGCGCACGAGCGCAGCGGCGGGGACCCGAAGTGGCTGGTCCGGCTGAGGTTCTGTCAGACTCATGATAACTAGGGCAGCTTGTGCGACTGCGAGGACTCCTTTGAGATGTCGACGAAGGATCAAGCGACCAAGGTTAGTATTTTTTTCTTAGATCTCGCTGTAATCCAACCAGATACACATGATTTCAATTGGGAGGCAACTGAAGGGATAAGGTGCAATCGTATGTTATCTATGCCAATTCGCATTGCATTCACCCGCCTTTTTTGTGCCAAGTATGCTTTATTCAATGGGTCAGTGAAGTTTTAACACACTGTACTCTTAACGGATCAATCCTAAAAGCCCAATACTCAACTTGTGGGTCTGTCTTCTGTGACCACACCTTTCATGTTTCTTTATTAGAATGCGGCCCGAAGGCTCCGGGAAGATTCGTAAACAATTTATTTCCTAAGGCCTCGAAGGGTTGTGAGACCCCTGTTCCCAACACTCGTCAGAGGTTGTTGCATCCAACCATACTACTGCCACCTCCAACCCTGCTGGAGTTACGGCCTACAATCTCTACCTTAACAACAGATCCGATCTACAACTCTCAGAGTTGATAGGCTTATAAGCTAATTGTTCACTTGATGAGTTTCCACGTTGCACAGCCAGCCGTAGCCTTTCTTTTAACCAGAACGTTTTGCGAGGTTTTCCGGATGAGGCAGATAATCGTCGGCTGATGGAGTGGATCAAGAGACTGCTGGACTTGCCTATGACGCCGGTCGTTTCGATATCAAAGGGCTCAAAGAGGTATCGGTCACAAAGAGATTGATATATACCTATTATTTTTTTTGTTCTTAGTCGCATTGGCAGCCCTGCCAGCCTCTGAAGAAGTGCCAGACAGGTAACTCATCGCAAAGGTGTTTACGTAGGTGTAATCCCAACATAAGAAAGACTGTAACGCTGTCAGGTCGCTTACCGTCGCCTCGATCGATGCCAGAACCAAATGTCTGGGATGACGGCCCGCGCTGTAAAGGCACGAGAGCGCGTGAGTGCTTAATTCGTCCATACGTTGACCGCAGCGGCAAAGCTGTGGATAACACATCAGTGCACCAACTCTGAACGCAGGAGCAATTCGAAGCGAGTCAGGATCCAATTGTGTACTAAGAGGGGCGGCAGGAAAACTTCTGGCCAAGAACTGCTATTGTGACGAGAAGCAGCCAGGAGAAGATCCTTAGTTTAAGGATCTTGAGCCTCTAGTAACAGACCGTCCAAGGTTACCCTTACCCCTTCCCTGTCCCAAGACTTCTGGATAGCGCAACAGTCGCCTTCTGGTGTGATCGCTTCCTCACCATGCCCAGCCTTCCATGCCAACACTGCTTAGGGAATTTCATCAGTATACGTCAAAACGTTCACGTTTGACAAAATAGCTTCGACTAAGGAACCGACAGATCGCAGAGATGAGATGAAGCTAGAAAGGGTTATATCTTACGCTCTGCGAATGCCCAAGCCACCATAACTGACTGGGAGAGTAGTTTGCTTCCATGAAATGTCTGAAAATGAAATGTTAGTAATTGTAGAGAAAGCATCTCGAACTGATTCGTCGAATCTATATAGCTAGGTTATTCGCGTGCAGGTATGTGTGAGCTATGCGCAACAGATACTGGAGGTTGGGAATTGTGAAGCAGGTTTTTTAATAGGGTGAGAGCTCGGTGTGGCCCAATTTAAGGTCGTCAGTTTTGCCTTCGAGCGCTTCTGGGATGGCATGGACTGAGATCGGTGCGCCGAGAACAGTACTACGTTCAGCCGAAGCAATTTTGATGTCAGTGATGTCCTCGCGGAAAAGAGTTTCTGTGATGTCCCGGGAAGCCGTGTCCAGAGCAATATTTGTCAGTTTAGTAAACGCATTTTTGTATTGTTTAAATTCACCTCTACGAGTGATGAAGATGCCTTTTATATCTAAGGTACAGTCTGTCCTTCCATTCTTGTGAGACAAGTAAAATAGGTGTCATCCACGGATTCTTAGCTTGTTTGTGGCTGGGCTCTTTTGTTGTAAGCGGGAAATGCACCTCAAATAGATCAATCAAAATGCTAGAGAACTGCGTGAAAGTATCATTTGAGTTGACTGGGGACAGTTTCTCACTAAAGTCGTATCCTCAAAGCGCCTCCTTAAAGCTCTTAATATTACGGTCGTTATATTTACGATTGGTAATCATAGTCGGATTACGGTATACGTGACAATTTGGTTTATGAACGAAAACTGGGTAATGGTCGGAGACATCGGAAATGTTCACAGCTGCACGAGTTACACTGTTAACATCGTTTGTAAAAATGTAATCGTATAAAGTTTCGGATCTAATAAAAAAATTATTTAATGGGTAGAACGAATCAGAAAAGAAATATTACAATAGTCAGTAACTGAATTCGATCTATGATACTGAAGCAGATTTACGTTGATATCACCCATAATATAAACTTTATTATGAGCTACATCAATGCCACTGAAAATTTCATTCACCTCTAGAGAAGAAATTCTAACGATATTTCAGAGGCTCTACTGTAAGCCATACCTTTTGTTTAAACTTCGCTTTCACAATAAATGTCGAGAAAAAGAGTCCCAATTCCGAGCCTGATGAGAGTTCAGGTCTCGGCACGACAGTTAGCCAGTCATGTATAAACAAACAAGCGCCTCCCTCGTAACTCATGTCATTGTTTGCAAGCAAATTGTAACCTGAAAAATTATATAAGTCCTATATTTCATTGGTCAACTTGGTTTCACAAAGTCCTAGCGCAGTAAATGCAAATGGTCTGTTATATTGATCTGTAGGCTAAGAAAATTCTCTTCCAAACTTGCAAAATGTAATGCCATGCAGTTAAAATTGTTTCTTAATGAATTTGAATGGCGAGGGAGCTGTGGAAAAAAAAACAATGCCTCGTCGGAGGAAATAAAACTGTAAATTTTATATTGTTGGAACCATCTAGTTCAGTAAGACGTGGACATCTGGAGTTTGGGAATGGATAGTTTGTGGCAGTGGTTCTTGATTTCTCCCCTTCCCATCCTTTTATCAACTTCCAGTGGTGTTCCCGCACTGTGCTGCCTCCTAGATGTTTTCCCTCTGGCGTATAGTAAAGGGCAATGTAATTTCCTATATCTTGGAAATATATCGTTATAAGATTTTCTAGTAATTAAAATGCATACCATGGTTTTCAAGATAATATGATTGTATTATGGTAAGAAAGCGTAAGTCGTAGTTGTTGTAGATTGAAGTAAACCATCTTCTGTTCAAAATGTCCTGAAGTGTCTGTGCGTATGTTTAATTGTAGTAGTAGTTTTATTGTAGAGCTAACCCTGCAAGTTAGAGACATCATAGTTTAGACAGATATAGATTTGTGTAGCACTATAATGACTCTAATAGTGACGAACTATATTCGCGTGTCTACTTTATGGGATTCCCGCCGAAAACCCAAGTAAGTTACCGTTGTGTAACATAATGACGTATTAAACATGCCTAGTCCAAAAAATTAAGGTAAAATCAGGTGTCGATCCCATTCAAAAGTGCGCGATATAATACATGTAACGAAAGTGATAAGGGAAAGGAAATAATTTTCACAGGAGCTCATCCCAAAGATATATTTGACACTCCGGAATATTCTTTCTCATTCACAAATTTGGATCAATTTAGTGGAGAACACTGTTAAAAAAAATTCAACTTCGTGCATAGCACGATTTAAAAAAATCAACATTGCTTACTTGTTCCTCCATTTAGAGTTTTGAGCTGTTGATATGAGTTCGGGTGGTTGTTTGTTTACAAGCATGTTGCATTTAATTTTTGCTACAATCATAATCTGACACGAGAAAATTGCAATGTTGTAGAACACGCAGCAACTTACAATATTTGATGTCACATAAGGGACAATGCCGGCAGAGAGAAAGCTATTGATGTTTATACAGTTTCACTCAAGTACGGTAAACTTGAGATGCTAAACGTAAATTTGTTTTTACTCTTACAACAAGTCGCGTATGAAACTCAATGCAAGAGTTGGAGAAGTAGGAGGATATTCTAAATTTAAAAAGATTAAATCTAATAGCTGGACGTTTGCCACAAATGAAAAATTGATTGAATGATCCTCAATACAGTCATTACTAATAGCTGCTCTAGACAGAATGAAGTTGCTCGGGACTGGATGAGTCATAACTCTTCTTCCTCATACTCATGGGTTCTGATATTGATACGCGCACTGCATCTGGATTTATTGACCAACTCATTTGTAGTATCACTGATCACCCGGGCTGGTGATGCCCGTCCTGATAGAGTCGTCTTGATGGAGTCTTTGCATATTAGAGACGTGCAGTGCAGCGTTAGGCCTGGTTTTACGTGTAGACCAAGAACCTGATCAGAAAACATGATTTTTGTTTTAGATGACAAAAATCAGAATCCTTGCATGAGAGCCGACTTTGTAACTTGGTTTAAACATTCTGGAATTCGTGTTAAATTATTATTAGTCTAATAAGCCTGTAACTTATTTCCAAGTCGTCCACGTATAGTAAAGTGAGCCGTGTCCCATAACGGAGGAGGATGTCTGATAGTTGACCAATTTTAAGGATACGAAGTGTGACAATAAGAACGCTCTCTTGAGGGACGCCCATTCCTGCGGTTAGGATTGCAACAAAGTGTCACCGACCTTGTTCCTAAAGGTACAATTTTGCAGGAATTTGTAGATAAACCGTGGTAGAAGGCCTATGAGACCTTTGCGTTGAAGAACATTTATGATGCCACATTCCCACGTGATGTCAAATGCTTTTCAATGCCGAATAAAATGGAAACAAGGTCGGCACTAAGGCATTTTTCTTGTTTGGGTGTAGGGATAGTTATGATTCCCGCAAGAAGTGGCAGGGAAAGATTAGTTTGAATACAATCTAGTGAACACTTTTAAGAAGTATCGGAGAGCACCTCCATAGAGATGTTCGATTATAGTATATGTCATACTGAAGTTCGTGGATAGAGAACGGTTTGTTGTCGAATACTTCGTTTTGGGAGTGAAGTCGACATGTTCAATTTCTCTCAATGCCTTCTCTCGTTAGGAAGCAACAGTGTAATTTGTAGATTGGGATATTTGTCTTAAAGTCCGTGAGAGTTGATAAGTTATTTATACATAAGAGTAAATGGTGCCTGCTCCCGAGAGGATGTGGATAGGCGCTCGGGCGTCCCTGGATATGTCTAATTTTTATTCACACTTGGTTTTACTGTTGACTTATTGGTTCCAGCTTTCTCGTTTCTTCTCCAAGGTAGTTTACCGAATGGGCTAGTTTACGTCTCTTTCCATGCTATTCTAGTTGTTCAATACCAAGCGCCACAAAATACCGCACGCAGCGTGTCACGCCTTTGTCGCTTCTCGCACCTCTGGGCACCACCACGGCTTAGGAAAAAAAACTGAGGATATTGCTGCTGCTTCCTCCAAAACTTATCGTAATGTCGTCGGAGATACAGTCTATATCGTACCATGCGATACGTGTTGAATATTCCTCTCAACTGGCCTTACGATAGTTAAATTGAAGTTCTTGTGCAGGAGGGTTGTCAGATTGATTGGAAAGAAGGGTTTTAATGTCCGGGTTTTGGTCACTGACATGTAGCCATCACCCGATTGGAAAGAAGGGTTCTAATGTCCGGGTTATGGTCACTGACATGTAACCATCACCCGGTTGGAAAGAAGGGTTTTAATGTCCGGGTTATGGTCACTGACATGTAACCATCACCCGGTTGGAAAGAAGGGTTTTATGTCCGGGTTATGGTCACTGACATGTAACCATCACCCGATTGGAAAGAAGGGTTTTAATGTCCGGGTTATGGTCACTGACATGTAACCATCACCCAGTTGGAATGAAGGGTTTTATGTCCGGGTTATGGTCACTGACATGTAACCATCACCCGGTTGGAGAAAAGGGCTTTATTGTCCGGGTTATGGTCACTGACATGTAACCATCACCCGATTTTATGACAAAACAGGACTTCCCAAACAAGCTGGGGTGCCCGTGTGGGGGAGCATATGGATAGATAGGTCGATGGCAGTTTCGCTTTCGTGGTGGGTTGTCTGGCATGCCCACATTTGGTGGTATCTGTTAGTCTCCAAGGAGGATTACAGAAGGTGGCAATGCTTCCAACAGTCTGTGACATCGTGACGAGTAGATAACTAGCAGATACAGGTCTTGTAAGGCATATCGTCACAGCGGTTGCTTGGAGTTCTGATATCACGAGAAGGGGGAGATGAGGTACGCTCTGGTGGACAAGGAAGGCCACTCCGCGATCAGCAGATGTGGTGTGGTGGCCTTAATGGCGATGTGAAACGTAAAAAGGGATTGTGCAAGTGGCGGTATCTCGAAGTTTAATCGCCTGGACACCTACTAGCAATGGCTTGTGGGGGGAAATTTGAGATAGTAACATCGCATTTCTTGTTTTAAAGTCAATAGCTTGTGAAGAAAAATTAGGATAGTAACTCGGCGGTTCCATTGAAGTATTGTGTCGTTTACTTCAGACATTATTAATTTTTACACTTTGGTGGATCGGGAGTGGTCGTGGGATTTGTTGGAGCTTCAATTTTGGTCGAGTCTAGTCTGCCAGGGAGCGCCCGTGGGAGCGTCAGCTGTCAGGGGGACGCGGTCTTCTTGAATTACGGCGTTTGCGGTGTGAGTACTTTTTAGTGGAAGAAGGGTGTCCGATTATTTGTGTAGTTTTTTTTTTTAGTTTCTCACGTCCTCGCGCGGACGAGGATTGTTCTCGCTGGTGAGATGTTTTCAGTGTAGAGCATAATAAATAGAAGTTGGATCACTCATTTTGATTTTCTTTGGACTTAGCCTCTGTGTACTGGGCCCGGCGAGCTGCGGTTTGCAGGCTGTTACATTTTTTTTCGCACTGCAGTTGTTGGGTATAAACTACTCGGAGTCATCGACGGTGATATTGAAGTTTTAGTTTTATTGGTGCAGTAGTGGTGCGGTACATTGTGTAATCAACTAAGGGGGCAGCCTCCCTCACAGAGACCACCTGGGTAACAATGGGTTCAGTTAGGGCCACTCGCCTCCATTACGGAAGCGGTCGTTGTTCTGGAGTGATAGTGTTGATGCTAAGGAGAAGCGGTCGTTGTTCTAGAGTGATAGTGTTGATGCTAAGGAGGAGTGTTGAAGTCGTGTTAGCAAGTTTAGTTGAGTCGACGACGAAAGGGCATCATTGCAGCAGTCTGATTCTTAAGTAGATTCAACCGCTTCGGCATTATCAAGTCGGATTGGATTTTCGTCTCGTCAGATTTGAGCAGCTTGCTTATATTTCATTTATAATTGTTCAATATGTAATGATCAGCCGCAGGCGCATGCCTCGTGGAGACAAGAACTGTGATAACACGTAGGTTAAAAGGCCTTGCATTAATTTTCATCGTGTTCGCTGGCGCATCTTCTATCGCGCTAAGGTGTGTTCGGCTTGCAGTGATTTGTGACGTGGCCGTACTAGAGGCATTTAATCCCCATCGCAGGTAATATTGCAGCTGACTAAGTTTTGGTTTCCCCTTTTTCACTGAGAATTACAATGCATTCCGGTGCATCAATGCCTGGAAAAAATGTTTCGTGATTTGATCCATTTTGCTAGAGAAATGTACGTAGCTCAGTTATCTGTCGCCAAACCAGCTGCATGCCAAATGGCTCCGGTCAGTTGTAGGGGTATTGCAGTAGTGTATACATATTTCCTTGGTGGAATTGAAGGGAGGATGTAGTTCAACTATTCTTTTGTGTTTGTCTATATGGGTACTTTATGTACAGTGGTACTTTGATCGGATCTTAATATGAGGGTTTGATACTTTAATCCCTGTCTGGGGACACTTTCCAGTTTTCCTCCAAGTTGTTGTAAGACTGATTTGATCATTATGAAAAGATTTATTGAGGGAGCAGATTTGCTTGCACTGCTATGAGCGTTATGAGTGTTAAGAGTGTTAAGAGCGTTATGAGCGTTAAGAGCGTTAAGAGCGTTAAGAGCGTTAAGAGCGTTAAGAGCGTTAAGAGCGTTAAGAGCGTTAAGAGCGTTAAGAGCGTTAAGAGCGTTAAGAGCGTAAGGAGCGTTAGGAGCGTTAAGAGCGTTAAGAGCGTTAAGAGCGTTACGAGCGTTAAGAGCGCAATGTGCGTAATGAGCGTAATGAGCGTTATGAGCGCTATGAGTGTCAAGAGCGTTAAGAGCGTTAAGAGCTTTATGAGCGTTATGAGAGAGTGGGTAAAGAATGATGCCGGTCCTATTCCTGGAAGGGAGGGTTTAACTGGAAAAATGCAGCGAGGTTATGGTTTCGCGAGGCCGACCTTGTGGTTCTTGGAATTTCTTTGCAGTAGAAGCAACGTGTTTCTTCTGATAGGCATAACTGGGCATCGTCCTGTCTGCCGTGGTCGTCTAGGGAGCAAGCAGTATGAACATCTTAGTCTACGATGCCGATCTAACTGCGTGTGCCCGTGTTTCTGACGCTTATAGCCACGCATCGGACGTTTGGCGAAGAGGGTAACCTTGTTTTTGGACTAAAGAAAGGGGTTTCTATGTATTTTGGTTTGGCAGGGGTATTAAATTTTATCAGGCGGGCGTTTTTTTTCTCTCCTGACGATCATCACTGTAACTCGAGTCTGAACTCTTGGTTATGGTTGGGCGTGGTTACGAATGTGCATGTCTGTTTGGACACGCTGGTCTTCGAGAGTAGAGCGTCGCTCAGAAGTATCGTGTCTACTGTAATGGTGATGCAATCTTTGGTGATGGTGATGTTTAACCAGGTAATGGAGCTTCTCGTAAAATGTGTGGACTGATGTCCAGTCTGTCATTATTGGATGCGATTATGAAGTGCTTGAGAAAGTCAGAACAGTCACTGAACAGGTTGTGATGATCAAATCAGTTATACAAATTCTTTCTTGCTGTAATTGTTGGAGTTCGGTTGGGGTGGTTTTGGGAGAAGAATCGTTGAGGGTGGTTTTGGGGGTGGGGAGACGTTGAGGATGGTTTTGGGGAGAAGAATCGTTGAGGGTGGTTTTGGGGGTGGGGAGACGTTGAAGGTGGTTTTAGGGAGAAGAATCGTTGAGGGTGGTTTTGTGGGTGGAGAGACGTTGAGGTTATCATCGGAGGTGCGAGTGACGGCACATGCGTAGGTCACGGGTTTTTGGTTAGTGGCTCATTAAGAGTTAGTTTATTTGATAAGACATGTTGCGACACAATCCTCAGATTTGGTGAGACATGTATCGACGCAATCCTTCCTATTTGATGAGACGTGTATCGGTAGTATTGAAGGCTGCGGTGCAGTTTTCAGCCACTGAGTCGCAAAGTTCAGAAACAGCTAGAGTGGCAAAGTTGAGTCCGAGAGTGACAAACTACAGCCACAGCTTGGCAAAGTTTACCCACAGAGTGTCAAAGTTTACCCACAGAGTGTGAAAGTTGAGCCTCAAAGGGGCAAAGTTGACCAGCTGAGTGACAGAGTTCACTCGCAAAGTGGCCAAGTTGAGCTACAGAGTGGCAATGGAGGTTGACGCGTGAGGAGATATGCTATAGAAACGATAGCTCAAATAACCGTTAATGGTCATGGATCTTTTCTTTAAATGCTGGTTAATACTATATCAAGAAACGTACTGAAGAACAACTGTAGATATGAAATATATATAT
>SDVV010023369.1:0-12770 GCA_016164225.1 Gammarus roeselii | reverse complement strand
GATATTCGAGCAACAGCCATGGCTGGGTGGCAGGAGTCTGGCCATCTTAGACTAACGTGGCCAAGATATTCGAGCAACAGCCATGGCTGGGTGGCAGGAGTCTGGCCATCTTAGACTAACGTGGCCAAGATATTCGAGCAACAGCCATGGCTGGGTGGCAGGAGTCTGGCCATCTTAGACTAACGTGGCCAAGATATTCGAGCAACAGCCATGGCTGGGTGGCAGGAGTATGGCCATCTTTTTGCGTTGAGACAACACTGTCATCCAATGACGGAATTTATTTAATATAACATTTATTCCTCTCCCTGCATCGCAACTAATACGGTTCTATTTGTTAAATAATTTATACTAATGTAAATAATCACAGCTGTTTACATTCTGAAGTGTATCCATGTTAAAATAATGTGCGGTGGAATACAAGTGATATTTGCTGAAGTGTATCCTTGTTGGAACCATGTTACGTGGGATGAAAGTTATATTTACTGAAGTGTATCCATGTTAGAACAATGTTAGGTGAGGTGCAAGTTTTATTTACTAAAGTGCATCTATGTTAGAACAATGCTAGGTGGGATACGAGTTATATTTACTGAAGTTTATCCATGTTAGAGTAATGATAGGTGAGATGCAAGTTATATTTACTGAAGTGTATCCATGTTAGAGTAATGTTAGGTGAGATTCAAGTTATATTTACCGAAGTGTATCCATGTAAGGCCAATGTTAGGTGGGATGCAAGTAATATTTACTGAAGTGTTTCCATGTTAGAACAATGTTAGGTGGGATGCAAGTGATATTTACTGAAGTGTATCCATGTTAGAACAATGTTTGGTGGAATGCAAGTTATATTACGATGGCACTTTCTGGTAATGCCTCAGTTAGCTCTAACTGTTGTTTGATGAACCCAATAACAATGATGCGTCAGTTAGCTCTAACTGTTGTTTGATCAACCCAATAACAATGATGCGTCAGTTAGCTCTAATTGTTGTTTGATGAACCCAATAACAATGATGCGTCAGTTAGCTCTAACTGTTGTTTGATGAACCCAATAACAATGATGCGTCAGTTAGCTCTAACTGTTGTTTGATGAACCCAATAACAATGATGCGTCAGTTAGCTCTAACTGTTGTTTGATGAGCCCATTAACAATGATGCGTCAGTTAGCTCTAACTGTTGTTTGATGAACCCAATAACAATGATGCGTCAGTTAGCTCCAACTGTTGTTTGGTGAACCCAATATTAATGAGACTGCCTGCAGGACTAAACAGCCTCCAGAGAGATCTCAATCAATGGAACAGTGAGATGTAGTTTATCCAATCAAAGAGCTAAATATACCCGGCCGAAAGGGCAGCTGTTGAAACACGTCCCTAACAAGCACGGTGACAACACACAGGCCTGGCCGAAGGGCGGCTGTTGAACACGTCCAAAACAAGCACGGGAACAACAGTACGGCCTGGCAGGAGGGCGGCTGTTGAACACGTCCAAACAAGCACGGTAACAACAGTACGGCTCGTTAGAGGGCGGCTGTTGAAAAACGTCCAAAACCAGCACGGGAACAACACAAAGACTGGGCTGAAGGGCGGCTGTTTACACACGCCCAGAACAAGCACGATAATAACACAAAGGCCTGGCCAAAGGTGGCTGTTGAAACACGTCCAAACCAAGCACGGTAACAACCAAAAGGCCTGCCTGGAGGGTGGCTTTCGAAACACGTCCAACCAAGCACGGTAACAACACAAAGGCCTCTTCGAAGGGCGGTTGTTAAAACACGTTCAAAATAAGCACGATAACAACACAAAGGCCGTGGCCGCAGGGCGGCTGTTGAAACACGTCCAAGACGAGTCTGCATATAGCAAAGTCGGTCGTTTCTCCGATTAATCGAATAAGCTCAAAATTGAGCAAACAACATCCGCCGATCAATAGTATTCTTACTGAAACAGAAATGCTGTTCTCATACTTAAGTCATTTAATGGTATTCCTACTGAAACAAATGCAGTTCGCTTACTTCAGCTATTTAACGGTATTCCTACTAAAACAGAATGAAGTTCGCTTACTTAAGCCATTTAATGGTATTCCTACTAAAACAGAAATGCAGTTCGTTTACTTCAATGCCCAGCGGATTGCGGAATAAACAAAGAACATTGACTGATAATCCAATTATGAAAGGCTGCTTTGAGCGCGTATTCGACGGGGTGCCCCATTGCGATGTGGGATGTCGGCCGCCAGCAAAAGATAGCCTAAAATTAGATGTTTCGGATCGAATATTTTCTAAGACAGAGTACCAATAATACAATATTTTCGTTTGTAGACATAATTATTTCTGGAAAAATTGTATTATTGAAACATTAAGAAAATTATTTCTGAAAAAAAAAGCTTAATCCAGCGTATTATGCCATTTGCTGTTAAATTAAGAGATATGGGGGATTGAAAACTCAATAGACGCTTAATCTTGCATAATATGGCATTTGGTGTTCCGCAAAATTAAATTCTTTTTGATGTTTAATCCAGCTTAATATGCCACTTGCTGTTCAATTAAGAGATATTGGTAATTGTAAACTCAATAGAACTATTTTTAGGGGGATCTAAAGTATTTGTATTTGTGCTGATTCAAAAATAATCATTCACTCCCCATATAGTATGCGTATATATCACACAGCATTCCAAAAATAATAGGATTCATGTCTAACTGGGGGAAGATCGTTTGTTTAAATCTATTCCGCCAATATTCTGTTGGCGACCGTACATGCAAAGGGAATCCATTTACGTGGCCCAAAGCGATGGATAAGGTAATAAAGATAAAGAAGGGTAACGTATAGTTTTGCAATAAACTCAAATAATATTCAAAATATTCCAATGAAAACTTCCCACTCTTGCGCCCTTCATCGTGACGTTATACCAGCCCTTGTTATGGTGATGACCTTGGTCAAGGTGTAACAGCTGTGAGCGGAGAGAACCTCATACGACCTTTATCGTGACGTTATACCAGCCCTTGTTATGATGATGACCTTGGCCAAGGTGTAACTGCTGTGAGCGGAGAGAACCTCTTGCGACCTTCATCGTGACGTTATACCAGCCCTTGTTATGATGATGACCTTGGCCAAGGTGCAGCTGTTGTGAGCAGAGACAACCTCATACGACCTTCATCGTGACGTTATACCAGCCCTTGTTATGATGATGACCTTGGTCAAGGTGTAACTGCTGTGCGTGGTGAGAACCTCATACGACCTTCATCGTGACGTTATACCAGCCCTTGTTATGGTGATGACCTTGGTCAAGGTGTAACTGCTGTGCGTGGTGAGAACCTCATACGACCTTCATCGTGACGTTATACCAGCCCTTGTTATGGTGATGACCTTGGTCAAGGTGCAGCTGTTGTGAGCAGAGAGAACCTCTTGCGACCTTCATCGTGACGTTATACCAGTTCCTGTTATGGTGATGACCTTGGTCAAGGTGTAACTGCTGTGAGCGGAGAGAACCTCTTGCGTGGGTGTGGTGGCGCTCAGCACACCAGATACAGTTGAACTCCTACCGATATATTTTAGGCAAATGGTCCACTTTTCCATGAATGAATATTTGCCGTAACCAATAATGGCTTGAAATACAAAAAGGTACATTACGAATTGTAATATACCTTACCGTATTTAGATTACTCATATCTACCTCTTCAGCAGCGCTCAATGTTAACTACACTTCCCATTTGCCTTCTGACAATGAATCGTCATTCAATGTAGCCTTCCCTTGTTCTAGTGGGGACCTGGCGCTACCCACATCATCACACAGTGTGTTCAACATCCCATCTTCAGCTGCAAGGCCATCCTACACTACTTGGACCCTGGCGCTACCCACAACATCACACAGTGCGTTCAACATCCCACCTTCAGCCGCAAGGCCATCCTGGACTATTAGGAACCTGGTGCTAACCACAACATCACACAGTGTGTTTAACATCCAAACTCCAGCCGCAAGGCCATCCTAGACTACTTGGACCCTGGCACTACCCACAACATCACATAGTGCGTTCAACATCCCACCTTCAGCCGCAAGGACAGCCCAGACCACTTGGACCCTAGCGCTACCCACAACATCGCACTGTGCGTTCAACATCCCACCTTCAGCCGCAAGGCCATCCTGGACTACTTGGACCCTGGCGCTACCCACAACATCACACAGTGCGTTCAACATCCCACCTTCAGCCGCAAGGCCATCCTAGACTACTTGGACCCTGATGCTACCCACAACATCACACAGTGCGTTCAACATCCCACCTTCAGCCGCAAGGCCAGCCTAGACTACTTGGATCCTGGCGCTACCCACAACATCACTGAGTGCGTTTAACATCCCACCTTCAGCAGGAAGGCCATCCTGGACTACTCTGAGAGGAACTTCTTTTATCGAGATGTCACGTAGAGGACGCGCCGTCCAACCTGGTCTGAGATCGCTACCTGCTGTTTAGCAGCCCTACAAATTTTCTGCGTCTAATTAGGTCACAGTTGTGTCTTAAGTCAGGGCCGGCAGGTGAGGAGGCGATCAGACATCCTCAGGATTAGAGGGCCATATTATATTTTTGAGTTACAGCTTTCTTTGCCACATGTCGAAAAAACTCTGTTTCTTACTCTATTTTTCTGGCATGTCTTGATCGTGATATCAAGTAGACAAGATGAGGTATGTGAGGCACTCTTCCATATGAGCTATTGCTAGATATGATAAGGATCGTGAGACGCCTTTCAACCTCAGCTATTGCTAGATATGATAAGGATCGTGAGACGCCTTTGAACCTCAGCTATTGCTAGATGTGATAAGGTTCGTTAGACACCTTCCCGTTATAGTCATTGCTAGATGCAAATAAGTTACTGCTAATACTTTCATCCCATCAGCATTTATATCCTAATTTACTCATGGAAAGTTATGACAAAATAATTAAGTATGGAGTTTTTTCCACGTTTTCACATGCTGAAATGAAATTCCTCTCCGTCTCATTTTGCAGTTCTTGCGCCAGCATGGATGGTTAGATGGCAATAATGTAGGTGGCATGGGAACAATATAGGCTGGTTACCGACAACAGATGGCTGGCTACCTAGAACAGATGGCTGGCTACCTACAACAGATGACTGGCCACCTACAACAGATGGCTGGCTACCTACAACAGATGGCTGGCTACCTACAACAGATGACTGGCTACCTACAACAGTTGGCTGGCTACCTACAACAGATGGCTGGCTACCTAGAACAGATGGCTGGCTACCTACAACAGATGGCTGGCTACCTAGAACAGATGACTGGCCACATAGAACAGATTGCTGGCTGCCTACAACAGATGGCTGGCTACTTACAACAGATAGCTGTGTACCCACAACCGATGGCTGGCTACCTATAACAGATGACTGACTACCTACAACAGATGGCTGGCTACTTACAACAGATGGCTGGCTACCCACAACAGATAGCTGGCTAACTATAACAGATGACTGACTACCTACAACAGATGACTGGCTTCCTACAATAGATGACTGGCTTCCTACAACAGATGACTGGCTACCTACAACAGATAGCTGGCTACCTACACCAGATGGCTGGCTACCTACAACAGATGGCTGCCCGCCATTACAACGTGTTGTTCAGATGTGATCGTCAGAGGCCAACCATTAGGACCTTTACCATTACGTGAACCATTTGCCATCATCTTACATTATTCAATTATACGCAATACGATGTCGAGCATGCAGCTATTTTTCCGCTTCCTGTTCGTATGCTGCTTCAGTAATTTATTCCACAAAAAGCATATTGGTTAAAGTGAATAATTATTTATCACGGTTTGGAGGGAAGAATGGAAGTTTTCTCGTCTGCTTTCCCGAAAATAAATAGCATCTGCCCTCAGGCAATGGTGTGTTGTGGTGGAATTTGATGATAGCGGCCCTCACGAGATAAATATTCTACGCCATCTCTCATGAGTGTAGTTACGGCTCTCAAGGGAGACATATTCTACGTCATCTCTCATGAGTGCAGTTACGGCTCTCATGAGAGACATATTCTACGCCATCTCTCATGAGTGTAGTTACAGCTCTCATGGGAGACATATTCTACGTCATCTCTCATGAGTGCAGTTACGGCTCTCATGAGAGACATTTTATATGCCATCTCTCATGAGTGCAGTTACGGCCCTCATGAGAGACATATTCTACGCCATCTCTCATGAGTGCAGTTACGGCTCTCATGAGAGACATATTCTCCGCCATCTCTCATCTCTCATGAGCCAGTGTTATTTCCTTTCATATGAAAACCTGTTTATATATGTCCTAAATATGATCATCGAAGCCCTCTCAGTGAGAAGCGCTCCTGACCACGGTAGAGGAGAAGATGGAGAAGCAGTAGGCTTACTTCAGCGCTTTGAAATACAACTTTGGAGCCCAATTATGCACCTTGGAATCACGACTGTAGACACGACAGACTGCGTGCACAGCTCGACTCGTCACAATGCATAATTAGCACATAGGAGGTTCATAAGACTTTGTGAAGGGCTGCCTATGAAGTTAAATACTCATGCGGCGTCCATGAGCGTTATGTGTAAAGGTTGAACGGAGCACAACGATTACAAACACAGTTTAACCCTGTATTGCATGATGCTCGAATATTAGCGGAGCACAACGATAACAAACACAGTTTAACCCTGTATTGCATGATGCTCGAATATCAGCGGAGCACAACGATAACAAACACAGTTTAACCCTGTATTGCATGATGCTCGAATATCAGCGGAGCACAACGATAACGAACACAGTTTAACCCTGTATTGCATGATGCTCGAATATTAGCGGAGCACAATGGAGACTTCGCTTGGCTTCTGCGCCCCCGTCGCAATTTAGCAAACAGGGAACCTGGCTAGTCAATCATTCCACCTGTTGCCGGTGGAAGCAACGAGCAACTTTATACAGCTTGGTATAGTGGATGCCTCATTATTGATATGTCTTGGAATTAAACTTATCACCGGAGCCCGCGAATGTGTCCCGTTTAAATGTAACTTTTTGTTATGCGTGTCACCTTTGATCAGGCCTGCTCTAATTTGCCTCTTGCAGCGGGACCTGTTGCGTTCAAGAGGCCGCTCGGCAAGCTGTCTAGAGCAGCTGTTTGAGCTTCGACCATCTAAAGCAATCGGCCAGCGTGCGGTGGGTTGCTGAGGAGAAGCGCTCTGCTCTTTTTTGCTGGGAGATTCGTCAAGACGGCGCGGAGTTCGTCTCTTTATGGGAAACTTCAATGCTAACTCCTACGTCACTCCATTCGCCTCTGAGGATGAGTAACCTGATGAACTCGTCACCCACCTGAGGAGCTTTTTATCACGAGGAGCTCAAACTGATCCCCAGTGCCCAATCGATCGTCTACGAGTAACAGTCACCGAGCAATCTTCACCATGCGAAGTTAAGTTTGGGATATCAGTACCTCTTCGCCCCTCTTGATGTCTGCCTCGTTCATTGATGCGCCAAACTGTTAATTACCCCTTTGTTCTGTTTTTGGGCGAGAAGTACTGTTATATTTAAAATATTAAGTATATTTTACTATAACTGTGTATTTTTTCCATATCCACCGTTAATGAGCAAACTTGGTCTGAGCAAAGCTTGAACGGTGGACTGGTAGGGGGAGTCCAATTCATAAGAACTAGTTAATTCAGGGTAAACCTGCAATCTCGGGGTAACTCTTCACTATAGCGACCTTGCCAGGACCCCTCTAACTTTGACACAGTGAAGTCAATTTAACTGAACCTAATTTTGACCAAGCTCATCTACTGGTGAGTGTGATGGGGTGGTAGGGCGTGAACCTATACCAAAGTGGATCCAAACTGATGTTGATATTCTTTTGTTGCGTATTGTGTCTGTTCCGATAGATGATAGTTCATTGTTCGTTGCTTCTGCTTTTATATCTTTTTGTTACATCACTTTGTGGGGTATCAGGCCAGTTGGGCGTTGCCGTGCCCTGTCCACGAGTAGGTCCATTTTGTGCCAGCCAGTATACTATTGAAGCCCCGTCCAATTGCGTCGATGTCCGGCAATCAGTTACTGGCAGGCAGGATAGCAGACTGTGGATGATCTGATGCTAATTAGCTCAGTAACCGAGTATTAGCACCCGCAGGTACCACAACCAGCACGGTGGATTTTGCTAAGATTACATGGAATTGATATTATTTCTAATGTTTTAATTCAATTATTCAGTTTGGACACTTATAATGATTTAAAACGAAGGCCCCGAGCTTTGGACTCCCAGGGAGTAGCATCGTTGAATTCGTTAAAGAGCAACAGAGCATTGCTCGAGAAGAGAGAGCTCGAGAGCAGGAAAAAGGGATCGGGGAGCAGTCAAACATGGGAGAGCGATATGAGAGAGCTCAAGAGCAGGAAACAGTGATCGGGGAGCGGTCAAACATGAGAGAGCGAGAAGAGAGAGCTCGAGAGCAGGAAAAAGTGATCGGGGAGCAGTCAAGCATGATAGAGCGAGAAGAGAGAGCTCGAGAGGGAGAGCAAGATGAGTGATTCGGGAGCAGTCGATCGAGAGGGAGAGGAAGAAGGAGTAATTGGGAGCAGTCAAACGTAAGAGAGCGAGAAGAGAGAGCTCGAGAGGGAGAGCAAGAAGGAGTAATCGGTTAGCAGTCAAACATACGAGAGCGAGAAGAGAAAGCTCGAGAGTGAGAGCAAGAAGGAGTAATCGGGGAGCAGTCGAACATAAGAGAGCGAGAAGAGAAAGCTCGAGAGGGAGAGCAAAAAGGAGTAATCGGGGAGCAGTGAGTCGAAAGAGACCGCATGGCGTATCAACACGCCGTGGATAGGGCACGCAATAATGTGCCAGTGCCTACCGATCGCGTTGCCAACACACTGACAGGGGTGGAGAAACTTAAACTTTCTGTGTTACGCGAGTGAGAGGATACAGCGTCTTACTTTGTCAGATTTGAGAGAGTTGCTGACCTGTTGGAGCTGGAAAGAGGGGTTTTTGCTCTCCGGTTAGGTAGCGGTCTAAGGGGTACGGCTGCTGACATTTACGCATCCGTATACCCCGATATAACTGCGGATTCCGACTTACTAAATCATGCCTTGCCGAAGTGGGTTAATTAGACTTGCGATACCCATTCACAGGATTTTCGATCAGTAAAAATTGATCCGGAGAACACTTGCCATCAATTTAATGTGTCTCTGAAAAGGATGTTAAATCATTAGATAAGCCAACAAATTTTCCTGATGATTTTAATGGTTTGAGGGAATTTTCCTACCTCCCCACCCGTAAAAATGCCATCAGAGACCTACTCCTCTAAAAATGGCCGAGTAGTCAAATGTCCCACTTGTGGTGTAGTAGGACATTACAAATCCAATTGTCCAGGTATAGTTATACCCTCAGAAAATTAGTTCGAAGTACATGTCTCATGGTACTATCAACGGAGTAAATGTATCTACTATCATTCGTGTCACAGGTTGCTCATGTGTTATGGTTGCTTCACACATCCTACCACATTTAGACCTCACGAATGGCCCCCGAGTATCTGTATCGGATTTTTTAGGTAGAGTGAACAGCTTTCTCGCTTGAAATGTTATCTGGAGTGCAGTTTCTTTGATGGCTGGGTTAATGCTGTATTTTTTTTCTAAGGGGCCCGAAGGCCTCGGGAAGATGCCTCCACCATTTATTTCCTAAGGCCCCCAAAGAGTAGGGAGACCCCTGGCCCCAACACTCGCCAGAAGTTGTGGCATCCAACCATACTACTACCGCCTCCAGCCCTGCTGTAATTGTCCCATAAAGTGCTGTAGCGTGATGGCGGGAAATGTTCCAGGAGTTATCGATCTCGTTGATCCATCACACTCTAGTTCCTGAGGCCATTCCTGGTATAACGGCTTGTGCGAACAATATTGACTTGCCTAACCCCAATTTTGAGTCGGCGTTGGGTAGTGACTAAAGGTCGCAGGCAAAACGTTCGACGCCCCAACCCTTAAAACTCCCTTTATTCCCTACTTTAGAGATGACGCCGTCTCAGTTCACAGAGAACCAGAAAACATGTCCCACTTTAACTAAACTGTGGCATAAGCTTGCAACTCTGGGGCCCTGCATTTTAAGGACGGATCTGAGTTTAGGTTCATTGTGAACAACTCCCTGCTTTGCCGACGATGCGTTACCACTTCAAATAAGGCCTCCGGTGGAAATGAGGCCCAAATCAAATCAAATCCATATAAGGCTGTAATTAGGAGGACGACACCAGTGTTGTCCGAAATATGTAGACTATTGGTTTTGAGCACCGCTCATGACCGTCGATGCGTAACCTCTCCAAATAAGGCCGTAATTGAAAAAAACATGCTAGTGTTGTCCGAAATATGTAGACCATTGGGTTTGATCATTGCTCATGACCGTCGATGCGTTACCTTTCCAAATAAGGCCGTAATTTGAAAGATGACGCTAGTGTTGTCCGAAATATGTAGACCATTGGTTTTGATCATTGCTCATGACCGTCGATGCGTTACCTTTCCAAATAAGGCCGTAATTGGAAAGACGACGCTAGTGTTGTCCGAAATATGTAGACCATTGGTTTTGATCATCGCTCATGACCGACGATGCGTTACCTCTCCAAATAAGGCCGTAATTGGAAAGATGACGCTAGTGTTGTCCGAAATATGTAGACCATTGGTTTTGATCATCGCTCATGACCGACGATGCGTTACCTTTCCAAATAAGGCCGTAATTGTAAAGACGACGCTAGTGTTGTCCAAAATATGTAGACCATTGGTTTTGAGCACCGCTCATGCAAATCCAGTTGCCGGTCATTTTTCCCAAACCAAAACTTTTGCCAAAATTTCCACAAACTTCTTTTGGCGTGGATGTGCTTATTTATTGCCGCTCAAGAGATAGGTGCCAGCGAATGTCTTAGTGTCGCACGCAGCCGGAACCGTCTGTCAAGATGGCAATCAAGCGCTTCGGCGTGCCATATTCTCGAGTTTCTAGTGAGGCCGTAGGTATATTCTGGCGCTGGTCGATTGGGCCACGAGCTTCCCAGAAGCCGCACCGTTGAAGACTATTGGTAGCATTAGTGTGGCGGAGGCATTGTTGGCCATCTTTTGCCGAGTGGACATCCCGGCCGCGATAATGTCAGATCAAGGTTCAAACTTCACCAGTCATCTGACAGGCCAGCTACATAGACTGCTGGGAGTAAAGACCATATTTAGCTCTCTCTATCATGCGGCAGGGATTGGTCGTCATGAGAGTCCATTCTACTTTAAAGTCTTGCTTTTCATAATAATGCGAAAGAACGCCGCGGGACTGGCACAGATATTTAGTAGCAGCCTTGGTTGCCCTGCGCGAGCTCCCCATTGACCGCACCGGGCTTACATCATTTCAGTTCTTACATCATTTCAGTTGTTGTATGGAAGACAGGTACGTGGACCCCTCAATGTCCTTCATGATCTCTGGGTAGACCGAGCGGCCTCTACTCTGACCGCAGCACGTTCCCGTGTATTATAGGCCTTCGTAAGAACCTAAGAGAGTGCGCAAAGATTGCTAGAGTAAATGCCGAGGCCTATCAATCGAATTGTCATAATCAGCAGCTCTCTATGTTAAAAAGAGTTAGGATTGTGTTGACGAGTCACGGACTGCGGGGAATCGGGCAGTCCGTGTTGCTACGAGGATTATACATAGGATTATTACATTAAACAATCTCTAGTAGGGCAAGATAATTGATTCTAAGCTTTGTAAACAAACACAGCTGATGAAAGAGTTAATGTTGTGACCCAGTGGAGAATATTCCATTGACAGGAGAGAGGTAAAGAGTGATCACGTCTCCTATCTTGGGATTGGGTTCTAATAGCACGTTTCTGACTTAGAAGGATTCGTCTGAGTTCACCTTTTGTAGTTAAAAGCCTGCACGTTTAAACAGCAAGTCAGAAACTATGAATAAAGCTGTAATACAAAATATTTTTTTTAGAAGTTGTTGGACCATTTCGAATTTTTGTTAAGAATGCCACATGATTCTGATAACTTCACGGCAACAAAACAAACAAGACCTTTCCAGTTAAGTCTCTGGTCTACTATTACATCGAGAAACTTTGATTTTGCTACATGTGCAACTGGTCGACCTTTAAATTCGACCTGTTTGTTAAGAATGATCCCCCAATCCCCTGTTTAGTATACGAGACGTCATCGTCACTGGGCTTAATTCGACCTGTGTGTTGGGAATGATCCCCCAATCCCCTATTTAGTATACGAGACGTCATCGTCACTGGGCTTAATTCGACCTGTGTGTTAGGAATGATACCCCCAATCCTCTGTTTAGTGTACCAGACGTCATCGTCAATGGGCCTAATTCGACCCGTGTGTTAGGAATGATCCCCCCAATCCCAGTTTAGTATACGCGACGTTCTCGTCAATGGGCTTCATTCGACCTTTGTTAGGAATGATCCCCCCAATCCCAGTTTAGTATACGCGACGTTCTCGTCAATGGGCTTCATTCGACCTTTGTTAGGAATGATCCCCCCAATCCCTGTTTAGTATACGCGACGTCTTCGTCAATAGGCTTCATTCGACCTGTGTCAGGAATGATCCCCCCAATCCCTGTTCAGTATACGCGACATCCTCGTCAATCGGCCTAATTCGACCTGTGTGTTAGGAATGATCCCCCAATCCCCTGTTTGGTATACGAGACGCCCTCGTCAATCGGCTTAATTCGACCTGTGTGTTAGGAATGATCCCCCAATCCCCTGTTTGGTATACGAGACGCCCTCGTCAATCGGCTTAATTCGACCTGTGTGTTAGGAATGATCCCCCAATCC
>SDVV010023368.1:0-12770 GCA_016164225.1 Gammarus roeselii | reverse complement strand
TAAACCAAACATAAATATATAAGGATATAAACACTCAAACATGCCACGAAAATTGATGAAAACAATTAAAATAACAGATATGAGTAATTTCATCTAATTTTCCAAAGGGCATCTATCTTTTTTGCCTAGGGGCACCCCTACCGCACCCCACCCCTTCAAATGTGCTACATCGATATTCCTACTAACAACGAATACAATTTTAATGAATAATAGTATGGAGGAAAGTATGCCCCAATACAGACATCTAAATGAAAAAAATACATAAATACAACAAACAATACTAATTCACATAAATTAAAATATTCAAAACATTTTACATTCCCAATATATATTCAAAAGCATGGGGCCGAAAGCTCCCCGCCCCCTTCCACCCCTTCACGCCGCCCGCCTCCCGTATCATTGACTCCGACCACATCCGTCCTGACCGCCTGACTCCGGCCAACATGGTCTCTCCAAACTGCCTCGAATTGCGTTCTGCAGATATTATATTTACTGACAGATGTATTTCAACTGTAATTTTGAGTTGGTTTATGTGGGTAATCTTTTGTATAGCGTTACTTTGTTCAGGTTCTACGACGTGGGCTAGATATTTCTTTCCCTTTCGTTGAATGTCTCAGTTTTCCTCCAAATTGTTGGGAGAGAGACTTCATCATTGTAAATGGATTTGTTGCAAGGCAACTTTACTTGCATTTTCGGTCGTTATGAGAAAGTGGGTGGGGAATGGTGCCGGTATTTTCTCCTAGGAAGGAGGTTCATCCTGGGAAGAGCGCATCGAGATTACATCATCTCGTCGCCCGACCCCGTGGTCTATCTTGTATTGGAGGATCACTCTCTCCATCTCTTCCTCTGAGCAATCTCTATGTTCGGTAGTGTGTCCGTTTACTTTTCAGGGGAAGCAGTGCGGTTTTTTGGAATGGCACGACTGGATATCTCTCGTTTGTCATGGATGTCTTGGGAGCAGTTCGAGCATCTATGCTCACCGTTACAGTTTTCGCTCGTGTGTCCGTATTTCTTGCATTTATAACATCGCATCTGACGTCTCTCGAATGGTGTAACCTTGGTTTTGGTTGCCCAGAAGGGAATGTCTAGGTATTTAGGTGGTGGAGTAGGGCAGTTGAATTTTAGTATTAGGGCTGTGGTGGTCTCATTTTTTGGTATGATTTTTGGTGCGATTTTTGCTCCGACTACGCAGTCTTGGTGTTGAACGAGTACAGTGATGTATTCCTAGATTTCCTCTTTTGAGAGATCTTCAACGCAGACCAAATCTGAACTTGTAGAGTAAGTCGGGTGTAGCACTATTCTGCATGTTTTTTTTTTAATATTCTTGTTTGAAGAGAATTGTGTCACTTTGCAGTTTCATGTCTACTCTGATGGCAATGTCTTCGTCACCTCTTGTGGCGACGCTCAGGAATGGGCGGCCAGTGAAAGCCCCTAGCTTTTTTGCAGAGTGTATGGACAAATATCCGGTCTGTCGTTGACGTCGAACGTGATCTTCAGGTGTTCGAGAGAGGGATGACTATTGTTGAACAAATTGTGTTCGTTAAATGGCGTGTATTGTTTCTTCCTTGCAGCCCTCGGAGCTCGGTTGGGATTTTTGTGGGGTAGAGAGTCGTCGGAGTTTACAAGTATTTACAAGTATAGGAAGATAACAGCAGGCCTATTGGCCCAAACTAGGTTGCCTTTTGATAACAGGAACGTCTGAGGGGCCTATTGGCCTAAACTAGGTTGCCATTTGATAGCAAGAGGACTAGTTTTGAAATAGTGCGTCTAAGAGAGCTTCGTGTGCCATTTTTTTAAAACAACAGGAAATGGAACGGCTTAGCTATTTATCGGCGATTTATGTAGAACTTATCGAGCCGCGACTTGAAAGTTTCGATTGTATTGCTGTTTACAACCTCCGCTGGAAGTTTGTTCCATTCTTCGACAACTCTATACGTGAAGAAATTGCGCGTTATGTCGAGTGAGAAACGTTTCCCAACGATTTTTGTATCCGTTGTTCCTAGCCACTCCGTTTGTATCTAGAGTGAAAAGGCTCGCTCGGTCGACGTTTTTCTTACCCTTCATAATGTTCAATCCTTCTATCATCTCGCCTCTGACTCGACGTTTCTCTAGCGAATAAAAATTGAGTTCACGAAGCCTGTCTTCGTACGATTTATTCCGCAGCGAGTGGATGAGTTTGATAGCTCTACGTTGAACTTTCTCAAGTTTAATAACATCTGTTCTAAGGAATGGAGACCAGAATTGAACTGCATACTCGAGATGCGGTCTAACAAATGCATTAAATAACTTGAGCGTACTGTGCTGGTTTTTGTACGAGATAGTACGGGATATCATACCTAGCATTTTGTGACCTTTTTCATGGCAGCATCGTTACATTGCTTGCTGCTTTTTACGTCTTTACTAATGATGACACCTAAATCTCTCTCTTCGGTGACGGGAATGAGTTTCTTTCCAGACATTGAATATTAGTGTTTGGGGTTATGTAGACCAATGTGCATAATTTTGCATTTGTCGACATTACATTTCATATGCTACTTTTCTGACCAATCAACAATTTTGTTCAAGTCTAGTTGTATCTGCTGACACTCTAGTTCAGTTTGCACTCTTTCTCCTATCTTAGTATCGTCTGTGAACTTGCTAATGTTTGAGAGGACGTTGCTATCGAGATCGTTAATGAATATTATAAAGAGAATTGGCCCTAACACGGATCCTTGAGGCACGCCGCTTGTAACATTACCCCAGGGATAGGTAGCTCCGTTACGTACAACTCGCTGCCGTCTGTCCGTAAGCAGCATTTCATCCAGTTGTTAAGCTCGCCTCGAATACCGATGCTGTGCAACTTACTGAGTGGGTGCTTGTGGGGGACTTTATCTAAGGCCTTTTGAAAGTCAATGTAAATGATATCGATTGGAGATTCTGTGTCGTGGATTTTGATTGTACCTCTGAAAAAGAATTGCATATTTGTGAGACAGGAACGGTTGTGTCTAAAGCCATGCTGGGAGTCGCCAATCAATTGGTTCGATTCTAAGAATTCTGTCATTTTATCCGTTATCAAACTTTCCATCAACTTGTCAATGACTGAGGTGAGACTAATTGGACGGTAGTTGCCGGGACACTTTTTGTCCCTGTTTTAAAAATTGGGGTAACATCGTCCTCTTTTCATTTAGAGGGGCAGGTACTATTTGTGAGAGATTGGGTGCAAATGTTTGATAAATGTTCGGCGATTTCGTTTCTAGTCTCTTATATAATTTAGTTTGGACCTGGAGATATGGTGACTTTCCATTTATCTATAAATTTAATAACTTTGGCGGGGGAAAAGTTCACTGTGGTGAGGTCTTCAATTTGTTTTGCCGCTACGATATCCTCAGGATTAGGAATATCCTGATTCTCTAACGTAAATACAGAGCAAAAGTATTCGTTAAGTAGAACACTCATTCTGGTGTCATACGCTTCTAGCTCACCAACATCGTTTGCGAGAGGACCTATTACAGATTTTGATTTTTTTTTTCTCGAAATACAACTAAAATATTGTTTCGGATCAGTTTTGGCATTGGCAGCAATTTCATCTTCATAATCTTTCTTCTTACGTTTCAGGACCCTCTTTAAATCTCGTCTGTTAATTTTGTATTCAGTTTTTGCTACGTCGTCATGTGGATGTTTCTGCTAAGCCGAGTGCTTTGCTTTCTTTTGTGAATGAAGGCGCTGCAATTCTCCTTTCCAGTACTTGGGCTGATAGGCTGTTGTTCGTCTGTTTTTGCGCGGGATATGCTCATGTTCGATATTTCTAAGCGCAGTCAAGAAAAAGTCAAGCGATTGATTGACATCTTGTCCGAGGGTTATATTTGCTGGCGTTATTGACTCTCTTGAGTCATCAAAATTAGCTAATCTGAAGTTAAGGATTTTTTCGCAGTTTATTGAAGTTTTCAACTCGAGCTCTATCAAAAAAACTGATACAGTTGTGGTCACTAGTTCCGAGTGGTTCGCCTACTTCGACGTTCGTGACATAAGAGTCGCTTACACTAAATAGGAGATCAACAATGTTGCTACCTCTTGTAGGTGTCTTCACCATTTGGGTCATGAACTTATAGTCTGCAAAATCAATCAGACATTGGCCGGTGGCAGTACATTCGCCTGGTTCCCAATCAATGTCGGGGATATTGAAGTCGCCAAGCACAATACTGTGTTTTGTTGTGACAACATCGATGAGGGTGTTGTAAAGATCGATATCATCTGCAACCTTGTGTTTTGGGGGGCGATAGACGAGAGAGATTTGGCCTTTTTTTATGTTTGTTGACTACTTTAATTGATACTATGTCGTGCTTGTTGTTTGGGATGGTGACTTCTATTATTTGCAGTGTTTTTCACGAGGAACAGCACTCCTCCGCCCTCTCGGCCTTGTATATCTTAGTGAATTAGTGAGTAACCGTGAACAGTAAATTCGCCTAAATAAGGCCTGGTGCTCAATTTAATCCACGATTCTGATATTGCTATTATGTCGATACCTTCCTTCAATGCAAGAGTACCTAACTCTACGATTTTGTCTCTGAGACTTCTATCGTTCACGTAGTAACATTTGAGAGTACCGTTAGTCACATTGACTTGATTTGCTTGACTTATTTTGCTTCTACTTTGAGGTCTTGTGTCGGAGCCAAAACTTTCGTTTTCGTTTACACCGGTTGTACTAGCGGAGCTGCGACTACTGCCTCTAATTCGGACTGGATTGATGACAGGAACTTTCTTGCTATGACCTGTGGTGGTGTTTCGATGAGCACTTGTATTTGTTGTGTATCGCGTGTTGAAACGGGCGGAGGTCGCTGTGTCGTTTCGTCGGGCACTGCTGGCGGAGTTGTTGGTATAATATCGTTTACGTTTTTGACTTATTTTCGTTGACAAGTCCAGCGCTGATGTTTTTAAGGATGTTCGATGGTATCAAGTCCATACGTGTTAATGCGAGCCTTGTTGGTGATTCTATTGAAGTTATAGTACTTTGGGTCGATCATCGTATCCCAACGATCCGAGAAAGAGATTTTCTGGGCTTTGCAGAAAGTTGCTAGGCGATTGTTAAGTAAAATCATCTTGCTTAACTTGTATCTACTTTGGTTTGGATGGGGCAGGATGCCAGTGACATGGAGGTTTGTGTGTAAAGGTTTGATGTTGTTTAGCATGACTTCATACCTTTCCCATGTCGATTCCGTCTGCGTCACGTTTTTAGCTCCGACTTGTATTTTAATTTGGTTAGATGAATGTATCCTTTTCTTTGCGATAATGTATGTGACCTCGTCAAGTTTTAAATCGGCTTTGACGAGTATTTTCAGTTGAATTCTTTCTTTTCGCTGATTTGATATGAAGGAGGTGACCTTGTAATCACCAATCACACTAATTTCCTCTGTATTCTGAGAGTCCATTTCATCGGTCAATACATCGAATCATTATGTGTATTGGGTCGAAAGTGTGTTGCATTGTCACAACGTGGCTGCCTTCTACTAACTAAAGTTGAGTAGAGTGCCTCGCTATCTTTGACTGAGTTTCTATCGGTCTGGAGCTGAAAGCTTCTTGGCCAGTTCGGGGTCTAGGTGCACTTGGAGTTCTTTCACTTGATTTTGGGTGGCCTCGACAGTTTCTTTGACAGCTGCTAATTCGCTGCATATCAGATCTTTAAATTCGTGAAATGGTTTCAGCACGTTTTCCAATTTTAATTCAACAGCTATCAATCTGGTCTCCGTGTTGACTGTCTCTGTTATGGATAAGCCATTGGATAAGACTGTCTCTGTTTCGGATAAGCCATCGGAGGCGTGACTGGTTTGTGCTTTCAGTTGTTTGGTTTCCTCTGCCGCTTGACAAAATTTACAGCGCAATGTCTTGCCTCCACATTTGAGGGATTGCTACGCAAAGTCCTGGCAGAGCCAGAAGAACTTTGGCAATCCATTAGTTCGGGGGCGTACGAGGTGTGCAGATGCCACATTACAGCTTAGCCTGAACCATCTTGGACTGTTATAGAATTTACCGGTGGAAAAATGGACCGTTAGCTTGAGTTCTATTTTCTGTGATTTCTTGTAGACAACAGACATGAATGGCATTCTATAATTAGATGCGGGATGTGACGATTATGTCGACGATCCGAAAACTAAATTAAAACGGGAATAATACAAATGAGAGTCGGATGCGCGTGTCGTCGGATGCTCGTTAGCGCAAGGTAACTTCTTATTGCGTGATTTGGGTTGAATGCAAAGCTAAACTAACTTATGCTGCTCCTATCTGCTTCTCAATAAAGGAATGATATCATGATTCTGGGCACCAACCTTGTACCAGACATGACCGGCGGAGTGTCGGATGATGACGAAAAAATAATTACAATTCACCAAGTAGGGTGTTATGAATTCGTAGCACGACCCTAAGCTGCAAGATGTTAAGTGGTACAATACAATGTATGTGGGCAATAGGTGATTGTACGCCGGTAATAGCTGATTGTACGTGAGTAATGGTTGATTGTACTTGGGTAATAGCTGATTGCAGGCGTATAATAACTGATTGTACGTGGGTAATAGCTGATTGTACGAGGGTAATAGCTGATTGTATGTGTGGGTAATAGCTGATTGTACGTGGGTAATAGCTGATTGTACGTGGGTAATAGCGGATTGTACTTGGGTATTAGCTGAAAAAGTTAATTTAAATATGACCTGAACAATGAGAGCACACGTGAAAAGACTGAAAAGCTGATAAGCATTTAATAGTAATCTTGAAAGACATCTAATAAAGCCAATCGGAAAATTGAAGCACACTATAGATTACTTTAATATACTGTCCTTAAAGAAATACGCAAACAATGAATCGTGAACTAATGAACCCAAAAAAAGTATTACATAAACACGAATACAAGCGAATGGGCGAATAAGAGCAGAAAACACCCTGGCGAAGTCTAGAGAGCTCGTGGACAGCAGCTCATGAGTTCAAAGAAGAGATCATCAAACTCGCTGGATAATTGAACGGTAGAGAGGTAGCGTGTGTTGAAAAGATACTTGCTACAGTGCAATTGACCACCAAGAAGCCCAAATAACTAAATGACGTGTAATATAATGATAATGAACTGCTAAAGATGAAATATAATATCCCGAAGGAAAAAAAATTAATAGAATATCATCAATGGGAAAAATTTAGTAGCGGACCATCAAAATGTCCCAAAACGGCAGCTGAGATGTAGATATCTTTAAAAAAAATCTTGAAGTAACAGGAAAAGAGATTGGCTCCCTTGGATTTGACGGTTGTTGGGTAACGGCAGAAAAAGTAAATTAAAATATAACCTATAAAAATGTGACACAAAATAATCTTGGTCGTACACGAATGAAGGCTACAAAACTTATTAGGAATCCACTCAGACGTGAATTAATTGAAGCTAGCGGCTTGGTGATTGAAGCAAATAGAAAAATAACCATGATAAACTGCGTTAAAAAAAATGTGCGAGGCAATAATCGGGGTCATGAGAATAAAGGATAAGTTATCGTCGGATGTGGAGGTAGTGGTACTTGCGTAAGTTGCGGGTTCCTTAGTTTGTTGGTTCTTCACGATTTCGTGGATACGGAGAAAAATGGTCTTGACTTCACCCTCGAGTCTCGTCAGGCGGTCGTCGATTGTTCTAGGTTCTGCTGCAAAAACTTCAGCGTCCTGCTCAGAGCGGCCGGTAGCTTGGCTTAGTGGATTCCTGATTTCCTGGACGTTCCTGGTAAACTCGTCGATGCGGTCGTCTCTCCCGCCATCTTCGGCTGAGGTGGCGCTGGTCATCTTGGGGAGGCTGACGTTCTTGGCCGTTGGAATCTCGGTCTTCGTCACTCTGGAGAGAGTGCTGGGGTTTCTTCCTTCCCCCATCGGTCTCTTGGTTCATGCCAGGGGCCAGGGTCTCAGCACAAGCTAGGGACCAACCTGTGGTATCTAGAGGATTCTCAGTTAGTAAACGGCACGGGAACAAGCGACTTCCCTCAAAGATTAAAAGTGACATATAATGCGAGGTAACGATGCAAGAAAACCGTCGAGTTATGGCGAGGTAAAGGTCACACATTATGAAAATACTGAAGAGGAGATAAACTATTCTGGAGGCGGTAGGTTATTCAAAAAGTCAGGATTGGTTGCTAATATAATATTTGTATTGGATGTGTCAATGGAACATACGTCGCCCATATGATTGAAATTGGGAAGATGCTGTATTAATGATGATTCTATTATTGGACGTTTCTTTACGTCATTAGAAAGAGAAACTATTTAAGACTCTTACCAATCAATATTGTGATCCTGTGAGTAAACACGATAGAATTGTATTGCTTTGTTCAGCATAACGGACGTAGCTTTTATGTTCCTTGAGCCTCGTTGCAAGAGTCCAACCAGTCTCACCGATATAAAATTCAGAACAATCGGAACAAGGGACGACATGAACACCCGACCTATCATCAGAGTTACAAAGAGGCCTAGTTCTAACTTATTTTGACCTGAGGGAAGAACAAACCTTACTTAAAACCCTAATATCATGAGAATTAAGGATAGGCACTATGAGTTCGTTAAAAACTTTGTTAAAAGGTAAAGGCATGATTTTCAAATGGTACGCGCGAGGTTGAGGTGCAGGAACAGTGTAAAATTTCCGTTTAGCATCAGAAAGTGCACGTTCTATGGAATGACCAGGATATGCTAATTTGCGTAAGGAATTTTTAATTTTTGACAAATCACTCTTCAGGAAAACGGGTTAACAAATCCTATGTGCTCTAAAACAAGAAGTAAACTACTGACCGCCTAGCATGTTGTGGATACCAAGAAAATAAATGTAACTAAAGGCCCCAAATGATTTGGTTTACGAAATACGGAAAATGAAAAATAATTAAGATTCCTACTAACAATAACATTTTAAAAAGAAAGTCCTGAATCTATTTCCCGCTCCTCGGTAAATTTATTTTTAGGTGACAAAGAATTCAGATCATTGAAGAATGGGCCAAAATCTGCATCGTTAGGCCATAGTGCAAAATTTTTATCAACATATCTCACCCAAAGTATAGTGCATATATTTATAGTAAGGAAAAGGCTTCTTTCGGAATATTCCATCTAAAGATTGGCAAATACAGGAGAAAGAGGGCTGCACATGGCGACGCTAAAGATCTGTCTAAAGGAATCGCCAAAAGAGAAATAATTATTGTCAACACAAAGTTGAACAAGTGAGACAAATGCGTCGATAGGAATGGGTAAATGCAAAACACCGGTATTGAATTGGTCAACTAAGGTATTTAGTACTTTATCTAGTGGGACGTTTGTGATGAGATCCAAAACATCAAGGCTAAGCATACGAACATTAAATAATGAATTTCCCCGTGCAAAAGACCTAAGTTTTTCCAGTAAAATCAAGACAATTTTTGAGACGGGATGTAGAGACAACATCTATGTATGGAGTAGACAAATTAGACAACCATCTAAATAAAAATAATAATAAAAAATAAAAAAAGTTCAGTCATACACAGAGGGTATGTTCCTCGTTTGAAACAATAAATTTATACATAGTAAATCTAAAATAGGTAAAATGACAAGCTTAGAACTTGTAACTAAGTAGTTGGAGCTGTGTGCGAGCGGTAGAGAGGCATTTTACTATCCTAGCTGAACATACGAACACGACTATTGCCTAAATATGTCATGACGAGAGAGCTATAAGCTCAAGTTTTACTGTACACAGTATATATGCACCGTATCCTGTTGACACAAGGTGCTACGATTTGACAAGGGGATCATTTATATGAATTAGTTAGTGAGAATTGCTAATTCAGCAGTGCAGCGCCTAATTTATTGGGTAGCAAAGAATGCGACGGTATGAGTGGGTCTATGCGAGACAGAGAGTCGCTGACATAAACATACAAATGAAGGATCATTATTATAATAAAAAACCAACTTGCAAATTTTTTCTCGTACACAAGTGGTGTGTTATGCACTTGGAACATTGAGCTCCCTAACGTGTCACGACGAAAGAGCTATCAAGGTAGGTTTGCGGTACACAATAAATATGCATTATATAGTAATGAGGTAAGGTGTTGCTATTTGACCTTGGAATCTTTTGCATAGTAATTAGTATGAATTCTATAGGTCAAACCCACAACCCAATTAGTTGAACAGCAAAGATTGTGACGGTATGGGTGGGTCTATGTGAGTTAGAGAACCACTGGCATAACAAACAACCAAGAAATGAATATATTTACATTTGTATGCGTTCATTCACAAACCGGTGAGATGATTTTTGTGGCACGGTAACAGAGTGCATATTTACACACGGAGAAACATATATATCTAGATTACGTATAAACGGTACATACATATACACAAATACACGTAAACACTCGTCTAATTATAATCATCCTCATAAGTTCGGCAATTTTTCGATTTCATATCTCCTAACAGCCCTCATTCCCATCGCATCCCTAAATCCAATTATTAATAAAATTACTGCCTCCAATTAATGATTACCAAACAGCTGTCAATTTAGGTTTATTATTGTAGGATGTTATATTTCCATTCGGTAGGCAGGATCGGCTTCTCATCTGTTGTACTTCGGATTTATTGTCATTGTGTTTTGCTTTATTCACAAATTTGTACTTTGCCTCAAAACCTTTTGTGTTGTGTTCCTTTTTGCGGTTGTCGACATGACTGAAAAAGCGAATCAAGTGCTCACAGAGCATGCAATTGCGAGCCCTCGCTTGGAAATGGGGTTGTGTTCCTTTTTGCGGTTGTCGACATGACTGAAAAAGCGAATCAAGTGCTCACAGAGCATGCAATTGCGAGCCCTCGCTTGGAAATGTGCATTCAAAGCGATTGCACAGTATGAATGTGCAATGGTGCTAGGAAGAAAATGTGCATCCGGAAAGTTCTCATCTAGTTTGGCTCATTGCTGGAGGTGTGCGTTCTCGATGATTGTTCACCAATTCGGCTAACAATCTGAACATTAAGCATTGCGTGGATAATTTTTCCTGTCGAAACAGTCACGAATGGTACACTGAATATGATTTGAAACTAACAGGAGACAAGATATTTTCAACAGTGGCTAGCATCGTAAATCTGTTTTGCATACTAGATTTAAAATTATATCTTGTATGACAATATTGATTTCCAATCGTATTAATAAGTTTGCGGAGTTGAAATATTCCTCACTAAATGATGGACATTTTATGTATTAATAACAGCACATTATCAATATGTTCAAGCAACATTTTTTAGCCAACGATATATGCACGGATACTCATGCCTATTATCAGAAACTCCCGAATTGTCCATGTAAGAACAAAGTAAGGAACAAGTTCTATAATTACTACATTAGCGGAAGAATCTGTTAACGATTAAATATTACTACTTATATAAACAGGTATTACAATCCAAATAAGTTGAGGTGTACATATGAGGAGTGTCCATTGTTTCTTCATTTTAAATTAAACATAAACGAATATTCTTTAGCTACTCTGCATTACGGCAGCCACTCAAACGCGGCACGTCAAATAAAGAATTTAAATCTGCTTGCACACGATGTTTTTTTCGTCCGGCCGTCTTCAGCATTGGTACACCTTCAATGAACTTTTGAAAGCTTCAATGAAAGTGTGCCTGGTGACAGGGCATCAAAAAAGCGGTTTTAAGACATTTGCATGCAACATTCTAGTTGATATTGCAATGCACCGGTTTGTATATTGAACCTCTGAATGCTTGCAACTACTATCGAATCGAATAAATGTTCAATCCAAACAGGCACAAAACTCTGACTCAATCAAATACAATTTGTTAAATTATAACTTAAACACAGTTGTGTTTGATAAAGGAATACTTTGATATCTGACAATTGCGGTCCAACTAAATCGCGTGCACTACCCAAGGAATATTTGTGGTTTCAAGGGCTCCGAGTCCACATTGCGAAGATAACCTATTACTAATACCTCAGTCTTGATTTTAGTTACCCCGATCAGAATTCTCAGGTTGAACTTCAGCAGCGGAGACGAAGGAAGAGAAGGTTTGGAGAGAAATATGATGAATGTTTCTGTGACGTGACAACTTGTTCAAGTTCTTTTGTGCTCGGACGTCTCATCATGTCAAGATTCCTTAGTTGAATGAATCTGTTCCTCTCACGACAAGGTCAAACCTAGCGACACTCTGACACAAGTTTTCACAGCGATCTCGGACTTTCTGAGTCAAGCAAATTCTACAACAACATCCAAATTAATCCTTTACGGCAAGAGATGGCCCTTATCGAAAAAATATAATTTAATAAATTACGTTGCACTTCCTTGTACGCCTTGAACCTGTGAACTAGTTAGAATCACCAGCAAAATCGCGCCTAATTATTTTATACTCATCACATGAATTTGCAAATTATAGGTGTCGATCTGCTGTAAGGTTGGCAACCATGGATATGAGGTCAACGTTCGACTGCACCTCAATTGATGGATTAATCTTATATTGCTATTCCTCACGATCCCTTTTTCATGAGTGCATTAGGTATCTCATCGTTATGGTTGAGACGACTTGAGGCCTGACAAAACGACCGACAAGAGGACCGACACGGGACCCGGGAACCGAAAAAAGGACCATCGCAGGCACCGAAAAGGTGACCGACACGGGGACCGACACGGGGACCGACGCGGTGACCGACACGGGTACCGACACGGGGACCGAAACGGGGACCGAAACGGGGACCGAAACGGGGACCGACACGGGGACCGACACGGGGACCGACACGGGGACCGACACGGGGACCGACACGGGGACCGACACGGGGA
>SDVV010023367.1:0-12771 GCA_016164225.1 Gammarus roeselii | reverse complement strand
GTGCATGCATCGCGTCCTACCCCCCACCCCGCCCACCGCTAATTAACCCCTATCTAATTCCTTCGCATTTGCGTTCTCGCACACATATCTACTACTGCGAGGCGGCCTTCTACCATGTATTGCTATCTTCCAGCGAGGTGGCCTTCTACAAGTACTGCCATCTGCCAGCGAGGTGGCCTCCTACTAGTGAGGGCAAGCAGGCTTTTCGATTTTGCTGACTACGTTACAAGTATATTGTTGGAACATTGCCTTCCCAACCTGGCCTTACTTAGCGCTCGGTACGTGTTTCTAACCCACGGGCAAATGTACGTGTTTCTAACCCGCGGGGAAATCGTACGTATTATACAAGGGTACGCATTTTTAACCCGTGGGCAAACATATTTTCAATATGCCAACCTGTCGCTCAAATTTCTGTTCCCGAATCTTTAAGTAAAATTTTCCTGTTTTTGGCTCATACGTTCGCATTATTCAAGGGTACGCATTCTAACTCGCGGTGCAAATATAAATTTTCAATAGGCCAACCTGTCGCTCACATTTTAGTCCTCGAACCTTTAAGTACACATTCTCCTGTTTTTAGTTCCTGCCTCTAATGATTGTTTATATTAGTACAAAGCGTCCTAATTTTTGGAATTATGATTCATTCCGTCTTCTTGAATATATTGTGTTCTATGAAGACAGAGTTCAAGTGGGTTAGCAGACTCACGTTCATTTGTACTAGCACAATGTATTAAAAAAATTTGAGATTAAGGTTCATTCCGATTCCTCAAATGAATTGTGTAGCTACCGCAGTATAAGCCTGTCTAATTGATGGGTTGAAAATCATACATTAGGTCTTTCATACACTAAAAAATACTTTTATATAGTTTCTTCCTATGTCACATTAACTAGCATACATGCATGGCTCCGGGCAACCTTTAGTAAATTGAAGAGCAACTCTAAATTTCCTTTTATATAGGAGAGCAACTCTAAATTTCCTGTTAAGATAACTGTTCATGAGAATAGTTCTTTCAGAATTTTCTGGTTTATGGTATGACAAATCTTTTGCTCCTAAAACAATTATATTATGCAGCCCTCTCAATCAGGTGAATTGAAAATCTCATTTTATCCAAGTGTAGCGTCTGTAATGTTTTGCAAATGAGTGTATTAGAAAGCTAACATCATTGCATTATTATAGCTATCATTATTAAGTTTTGGAAGATATCTAGGAGGGTTAAATTGTGTGAATCTATGAGTTAAGATTCATAGCGTCTCTTTTAATATATTGTGTTCCACGACGACAAAGTTCAGAGTTCAAGTTGGCTAGCAGTCTCACGTTTCTTGTTCAAACCCCTTGAGTCTGATTGCTCAATTTTTACTAGTACAATGTGTCATATTTTGTTAGATTATGATTCATTTCCGGTTCCTCAAATAAATTGCACCGCAGTGTAAGCCTGTTGACCTTATGGATTGCAAATCTACCATCAGGCACTTCATACGCTGAAAGCGATTATTATATCGTTTCTTCCTAAGTCTCATCAACTAGCGCACATGGGTGGCTCTAAGCAACCTAAGGTTATGTGAACTGCAACTCAATATTTTCAGTAACGATATCTAATGATGAGAGTAAAGTTTTATATAATTTACACAAGTAGTTCTGACCTAAAACCTATTTCCTTGGCGCGATTCCCTTCTAACATTGGAAGAATAATTTGTACCCGCCATTTCTGGTCACGTATATATCAAACAGCTTGGCGTCGGCTCAGTCTGCAATTATTAAAATAACTAGCTACTTATTTGTCTCTTTCTTTCTGAATTTATTGTTTTTCATATAACAAAGTTTGAAAAGTTGGCCTACAATTAATAATAAGTATTAATAAGGGGGTAAATATTCTGAACAAAGATTTCAATGTGTTTGATCGATTTCATGAGTATACACGTTCCTCCGACATTTTTTTATGTACAATCACTTGCGATAAATGAATACCTCCTCGCCTTTGCAATCTTGCTGTAACTGCTACAAGAAGTTCGTCTGATTCCTCGTACCATGAAGATGCCTATGACCAACCCTGTACTCGTCAACTTTTCACTAACAAGAATTACGTCAGTGGGAATATTTCAAGATTTGCATTAGGTGTCTCAACCTTTGCTGCCAACTGTACCTTCTGGCATGGATAAACACTGCACTAGCATTAAATCATTCCTTCTGAGTGTTTACGATTTATAGTTGATAGCTTTATCAAAGACTTGTTGCAGAAATAGCCTCAAGACCTTTTGAATTCCATTTTCGCTCTCGAAATTCCTATATAATAACACATTCAATCGTACGAATTATAAATCACCTTATATGTACCTATCGCACGTCTACACAGAAAACCAGCCACTCTCAAAAATTTATTAGTGAGACATTTACTCCAAATTCGATGTCTAATAAGTTCATTTTCGAAATATCAGATAACTAACATCATATTATTACTACTTTATTTATTTTTGTGCTTGCGGGATGTTCAAATGATCGGTAATCATTCCTAAAATAATCTCACATTTTCTCGTTCATAACCCAGTAGTTTGATCTGCAACAGTACCACGCGTCTAACTTTTTTAATTTGGGTAAGCCTGTCGATTGAAGGGATTGCATATCACTCATCAGGCACTTTTACACTGAGAAAATTGGCCACTCAAAAGATACGCAAGAATATAATTCATATTTAACTACAATTGTTGTTTACCGATTGTTGTACATAGCTAAATAAGTTTTATTTGCCTGCCATTAGAAAAAATCAATTTTTTTCTCTAGTGCTAGCAGCTTCCTAGTTTAAGATTTATTTGGTGTACTTCCCTGAATAACTATGTAACGGTCTTTTCGTCTATATGAATAGTAAATCACATGTTCATCTTTCATGTAATTGTGGCATTTGTTCTTAGCTTTCTGTTTTCTCATACCCACTTACGATTCTCTACAATATAGGTCACTCACAATAGATCCTTAAGGACTCATTCGAATGTTTTTGAATTTGGTATTTCGTTTTTTTTTTGCAGCTCTTCATAATCTATTTGCTTTCATAATCTTGTTACCAATCGAAGTCGCTATTTGTTAGCCCTAGTATACCAGTTACTAAGTCTGAGAATAATGGTGTAAGAAACAGCTTCAAGAATTTTTAAATTCGACTTCGCTCTCGAAATTCATAATTTCAATCATTCTATGCGATCGGTGTTCAATTGATTACGGTGCCCTGATAATTCAGGGTGAATGCGTTTCTTCGCAGCTCTTCATAACCAATGTGCTTTCAAAATAATGTCGTCATCAGAAATCGTTGATTATTAACCCTAGCATAGCAGCTACTAAGTCTAAGAATTACTTCTTCTCCGTGAATAACGGTGAAACAGACCTTATGACCATATTCTTGCTGATCACCTTTTCACTATCGTTAGCCATATACTTGAGCAATACCAACACATCATCCTGCACAATATAAGGTCACGGGTTCTCTCCTTAACGCAGAGCCCTAAACTGATAAGCTGATAAGACGCTCTCTAATCTCTCCAACAACAAACCCTCTAAATAGTCCACTTCACTGGTATTTAACCTTGAATTAAAGACATGTTGCCCATAGCCACACCGCCAACAAAAGCAGTTCATACTGCCTGTGTTACATTGGAACGTGCGACAAATGCTCATGTGCCAAGAATAACAGGGACTGCACATCATACAGAAGCCAAAAATGCACCAGAACCATTAAGCCTAAAAACATGGGACTTCCGCAATGCCCAAACACTCCGGTTTCCAGCTCACATGCCACAAAACGCGATAAGGACAAGCCGACCCTCTCCCACAGGGTAGCTCATTTGGTGGTAGACACTCACCCAACGCTGCTGAACTCTCCATTTTCCACCCCTTGTACCTCTAAAACTGAGTCCATAACGCCCCCTTCTCCCCTCGAAAGAGGGCCTCTAATCGTCACCTCAACAGAAAAATCCACAATAGCAATGCCGACTTACTATGAAGCATCAGGCACCAGCACCGAGTCAACAGAAAATACCAAGACCACTAAGAAAATACTCATTGGTGATATCCTCATGATGAATGTGCTAACGTCCACCTTTCTGATAGATGCACTTTTGAAAAGATGAATATTAACGATTATGGTGTTCTGTCTAAAATCATTGAAAGCGCAAATCTATTCATAAATTACATTATTGTGATCACGGACTACGTTGAAAATGAAGTTGTATTAGAAATAACCACTGCAATTTTAACGAAAAACTAAAATGCTAAGATGGACATGGCAGAATCCCTCAATCTGAAAACAATGGAACAGAGGCACCGTTTCATGAGTCTGTGCCACTCCTTGAGGCTCAGAGTTATCCCAACTGGCAAACTAAGAGACGAATCCACTGGCGCCCCCGACGAGCGATTATTTCATTTGAAGAATGCTGCTAGTCTAAGCAATCGTAGAATTATCAAATTCATCAACACGGTAGCACGTTACGTTCCTCAGAGAGTTGTGGTATTGCCATCCCAATACTATAATAATGTCAGAAGCAAGCAATCATTACTCTGGTCTCCTCACTTCTTTTATTTTCCTCCATCACATGGCCATCGTCTCGTATCATTACCCCATCACACGTCAACAAAGGACATCTACTCGTAGACGACATACATCCTAGCACCCTCTTGTCACCACCAAACTTAAATTCAAACTATAAATCATAAATCAGTGACTCTTTATCATTCCCACACAATCAGCTCCCATGCAACGCCTCTTCACCACACTCGCAGTAACAGCGTCCCGTCAGCGCCTCCTCATTTCTTCTCCTACCCTCCGCCTTCATTCTACACTACTCACGCAAATTCATCTACATATGCTTGCTGCACAGCCCCAATCCCCCCCTTTCGCTACTATTCCCTAACTTCAGCCCAAACTCCGACTCTACCTATTCCGCTGATCCCTCCCATATATCACCCTCCTCCACCCATTCCTTCCTCTAGCTCGCTTCAGCCATCCTCAGTCATGCCTCTCTTCAACCACCGATCTAAATTTCTTTCCCTTGGTTCTGTTCAGTCTCCTCTGCTCCAGCCCACCCTCAATAACAAGGAACAGAACCGAAAGCAATGATATCCCGAACATACAAACAATGCTACTCGAGAATTAGCAACCAGATTCTTAGAAAACATCAGTAGGAGCGTTACTGAAGAGCATATTAAAAATCTAAATGAGGGTGGCGTTGCTGACACAGGAAACAATGAACCGAATGAACGAATGCCAATGTCCGTGACGGAAAACTTGCAACAATTCCCCCGGAACATCAACATCGACACCATTCTCAATGATTTAAGATTGAAGAGACAATCAACACTAGCAGACGGACATTGTACGATGCACGCGGTGAAAGGATCTTTAGTAAAACAAACAAGGCTTAATGATGTTACATCTGAAATGTGATAAAATTAAAGCAATGAAGGAATCTTTCAATTACATAGAAGATTACGAAGCCTTCACTGCGTATAAAAAAGATGATAGGTTCCTCTCCGAGATAGAAAAATATTTTGAAAACAAAGAGTACAATAGCAGTTTTGGCGATTTAGTCCCTGCAATTCTCAGCAACGCACTCAAATTACAAATGACAATTTTAGATTTAACCCGGATAACGTAATGAAAACTGTAATGAATCCAAAAAAAACATTAGGAGTGATGAAATTGCACAATACTCAATATTTGTAGCCGAAAAAGAGGACCACTATAGTAGTCCTGCATCAACTCACCCTCTGAAACCGCATTTCGAACAAGGAAATAACTCAGCGAATCGAAACAAGTAGGTGGAAACAAGTGTACAGTGTTCCAATAGGTATTCTCCCTAGTAATACGACTGTGGTACATACATATTCGATGAAGAAATGCCTCTGCATTCACCCCAAAGTGACACTAACTGCCCTGAAAGTAAAAACAAATGACTAAAAGCACAAATTGTTCAAACTGGGAGCGGCAACCACCCCTCAGCAACCATGTCTATAATACCCATCAGAACCTAAATAATATCGTGAATAAACATATAAACGTTAGAAGCTTACGAACAAAGATAGATCACATCAAAATGCTGATGAAGGAGGACTCAATTGATATTCTACGCCTGACTGAAACCTGGTTGGAATCTGACATTACCAATGCCTTCATCGAGGTCGACGGCTTCAATGTTAATAGAAAAGACAGAGAAAGGAAAGGAGGTGGAACCGTGATTTATGTGCGATAAGAAAATGCCTCTTCTCAAGTAATGCTTAACGACAGCAACAAAGTTGATGATCTTTGGGTGAACATCCAGGTACGAAACAACAGATCGTTTGTAGTTGGTTCTCTTTACAGACCACCCAAAGCAAGAGTACAGTTTTTTCAATACATCAAAAAAAGATTTTGAGAAGCTATCACTCTGGGAAAGACGCTGTACATTTTGGGAGATTTCAATTATGATCAATTGAAATCTAACAATATAAAACCGATTTTAGACAGACTCGGGCTGCATCAGATCATAAAAAATGCAACAGAAATTACTCACGAATTCCAAACTGTACTAGATCTGCTCATAAGTAACAATCCGTCTTCCGTTGTTACCGCAGACGTGAAGTCCAATTTCTTCTCAGACCACGATGAAATAAACAGCACCATCAACATCAAAAAAGAGACGAAACAAGTATACAAAATAACATGTCGCACAAAAAGAAATTACCCCGCGAATAATGTCAGGGCACAACTAGTGGCAAACGTCGAGATGGTATGACCGATACATCGCACAAATAGCGTCAGAGAGCAAGCTCAATTACTCACAGACTATCTTCTCACATGTCTGAACGCTGTGGCACCAACGGAAACTAAAACAATGAAAAACATGCCGGTTAAATGGATACAGAAAATTGCGAACCGAAATTACACTTTAAAAATATCTCAAACGCAGAGCAAAATGAAGCATCACTGTGTTAGAGTTATTTCGAATTCAAAATAGAAGAGTCAAACAAGAAGTCAGGAGGACAAAAATTAAATACCATCATGAGGAACTAAAACAGTGCAAAAACAATCAAAAAGAAACGTGCAGTGAACTGAAAATAATTAATCCTTACCAAAAAAAAGATCACCTCGCGTACTTATCCGAATCTTCAAGCAGATTCAGAGAAGATTAATAACTACTCCGCTGGAGTTGGGGAACAGGTTTTTGAAGAGGTAACCCAGGAATCTTATCAAGAATTACAGAGCGACGTAACAGATACATGGAGTCCAAATGCTTTCGATGGAGATGGCGACCAAGTAACAAACGTCAAATGGAAACCAAAGCAAGTATCGCAACACGAAGTAAAACGAGCTGGTTTTGCCTTGAAGCACACAAATTCTACAAGAATAGATGGTTCAGCCCTACAATATCTGAAAGACAGCTTAATTGTTACCTTACCATATATTAGCACAGTTATTAACACCTCCATAGCAAGTGAAAATTTGCCGGAGATCTGGAAGCATGCAATCATTAAAGCAATTCATAAATCTGGGGACAGGAATGAACCATCCAACTTTAGACCAATCAGTCTTCTATCTGTTCTATCCAAGATTCTAGAAGAAGTAATATCTATCCAATTGATTGATAACCTCACATCAAAGAAGCTGTTCAATGACAGCTTGTATGCTTATCGGCGAATATTGTCAACAGAAGACGCACTTATGAGCATCACTGAAGATCTGTACAAAGACTCTGATGAGGGGGAGATATCTCTGCTGGTATTGCTAGATTTATCGAAACCAATCGACAATGTAAGCCATCAAATTCTTTTCGGCAAGCTTCGAAAAATCGGAATCGACCCTACTTCTAGCGAAAGTTATCTGATGAATCGGCAACAATCAGTTAAACTCGATAACGCAACTATGTCATATTCGATCACTGTTGCATTAGGGGTTCCTCAAGGTTCGATACTCGGCCCTTTGTTGTTCCTGGTTTATGTATATTACGTCGACTGTGAATTACCAAAAAACCAAGCGAAAATGGTAATGTACGCCGATGATGTTCAAATATTGCTTTCCCGAAAACCATCAGATCTGAATGCGCTGAAAGACGACTCTGAGACAGCCGTAAGTAATCTGAAATCTTGATATGATAAAAATGGACTCAAGCTAAACTCTGAAAATAACAAAATGCATCTTGTTTGGCTCGAACTCGAAAAGAAAAGCAGTTCCAATGAATTTATTTGATAGGATAGGCAATCGGACAATCCTGTTGAAGATAAGGTCATAAATCTGGGAGTATGGTTTGATACCGATCTTTCCTTCAAATACCACGTAACTACGCTGTGTTCAAAGTTGAATAGAACATTTTTGTTCCTAAACTCCGCAAAAAAGTAATTGAATTTCAAATCAAGATTACTAATTGTCCACGTTTTAGTATTTTCTCACATCAATTACTGTATTTCAATATGGGGGAAATGCACCAAAAATCAAAGAGAGAAAGTGCAACGATGTATAAACTTTGCGGCAAAAATAACATGCGATAGTAACCGGAGAAAACGTGACCACGTAAGTCCTCTCCATGAAAAATTACAGTGGCTCAATATCGACAACAAACTGGCATTCCATGAGTTGATCGAAATTCATAAAGATCTAGAAAAACATTCCCACGGCAGTCAAAGGCACATATATTCTCGGGGTGAAAAGAACGATCGATTCACAAGAAATATTGATACTCTGCACGTTGAACACAGGAAAACAGAAACTGCCTGTAGAGCTTTTTCGATCACTGGACCAAAATCCTGGAGCAACCTCCCAACAAGCCTCAAGAATCTTTAATCCAACTCTACCTTCATGAATAAGCTTAGTGAACATCTATTGACCGATCAATTCAAACCCGTAACTTTGCCCACAAACACAAGCTAAATGCATAATACCAGTGACCAGATGATGCATTCTGTTTTTGAGCTTGTCCGAAAACACTACCTCCATAACTCTCAATATTGAGACACCATCTAATCGTTTTTACTCTGACGATACATATGTTTTCTATGTTGCTACCAATCACAATTGTTTAACCAATTACCATAAGTGTTAACTAGAGTTTTGTCTATTTTTATGTTTCAATTGTTTTAGCATAATTAAAATACGAGTTCAGTCTTTTCGAGGAACGATAAGCAGCTTCCAACTTAAATAAAGGTTAACTCGATTTCAATATAATTCAATGAATTATTTTTAACAATTACTGTACCACTTTTGATGATACAATCATTGCCTTATAAGGTAATATTTTGCTTTGTCTTCTATAGCAGAAGTATTTTCATCCGACTTGTCTACTCCAGCATTGTATTATTCTGATTGTCAATCATTTAATCATTCATTAGCGGTATTTTTAGTTGTTTGATATGTATTTTATGTATGTATTTTTTTGTATAACTTATGTCGCCTATTCACCCCTTTATTATTCATACAATGGTTTAGACCCATCTTCACAATATTTTAGCGCTTTTCGATTTCCCAACCCTATGTTGTAATAAGATTTTCTGTATAATTCATGTAGTCCATCCACACCTTCGTCATCGTACAATTAAGTAGACTTCTCATTACAATATGTTAGCACATTTCGATGTCCCAACCCCATGTTCTCGCTGCTCTAACCACGTGCATGCGTTATTTACCATAAGTGATAGTTTTTTTCCACACCCATGTATTTTGTTATTTATCCACCCCATGAATTTCTTATTTTTCAACCCCTCGTGTCACTGGTCTTCCCAACGCTATGTAGTCGTGATAATTCTGTCAAAATAGATATTTTCTGTTTATGCACTGATGACACTATTGTAAATAATATTTCGCTCAATGTAATCCGAACCGGCGGCCCCTAGAAATGAGCTGCGACGAATTGAACATAAACTCTTGTTTTCGTTAATTCAAATAGCGTAGTTGAGAATAAAGTTTCATGTCATATGTTTAAGAATTTATTTAAAAAATTGAAAACCCTTTGCCAGACGATGGAAATGAATGATTTAATAATAAAAATGATATAAATAATAATTATACGAATGTTTTTCAGGCAAACGGACCGGGTACCGAAAGGACGGAGGCACCATCACTATTATGCCCTAGAGCGTTAGGCCAGTTTTGAACTCAGCCTAGTCCTTGTTTGAAGATCCATATTTTTTTCACGTAAAATGTGTAATGAAATTACAGATTCTGGTCAAAATCCCCCCATGAACACTCAATGCGATTGGAAGTGAAGTGTCAGTGATTTAACATCGGCATACACTCCACAATGAGCCAGTGTGTTGATTCCTATTTTTTATAAAGCTGACAATTATGAGAAAATTCACGTGAAACTATTAAACTAAATTGTGAATGAGTTTGTAAGCAAACGACACTTTCCTTGTAAAACGAGTTCCAGTTTATGAGATGCCCATTCTCCGAAGAGCGGGTTTGCCGCATCTTGAACGCAAGTCTTCCCTGATGCCCCTTACTCGGTCTCGGCATCCGTTCGGGAAGTTTATGTTGACATGAAGCTGTTTTTCAGAGCAAGTGGACCCAGGCGGGACATCGCTATATAAAACTCGACCGAGACATCAGGCAGTGTATTATACAGCTTAAACAATGCTATCGAAAAAATGGGGAGACCAACAGTTGTGTCGTAAAAATATTAAAGGATATGAGCGATACCACATAACTTAATGTTACAGATTTTATTTCTAGTTATTTAATATATATTGGCGGATTACAACACCAGTACTTTGATACCGATATAGGGATTTTCAATGCATTCTATATGTGGGACATAGTACATTGAGTAGCTACTTTCGTTAAGTTCTTGTTGCGCTAGATGCGTAAACGACACAGTTGCTATTGAAGTTTAAGATTATAAAACCAATAGATACAAAGTTTATAACGTCATCAGTAGTAGACGAAAGCTTGTTCAAAGTCTCAGCAACATTTTGATATTTTCAAAGTACATCTGGTTAGAGAATGTGGCAAAGTACATTAATAGACCCTGTACGATGCAGCCTTCATTTGCTTGAAGCCGTCGTAGAAGCTAATGAGCGTTATGTCAAAAATGAACACAACGATATTTTTTATATTTTTAATCCAAGAGAGTTTTGATTAAAAAAAACATGATTATCTAGTAAATTGGTTTGCGAACATTTCATATTTGCAACCTTGATACATTTAAATTTTTCATTCGCAGCGTGTCGTATTTATAGGTAAGCACATGATTCTATGGTCACGAGTGTAAAAGTTTCCAGCGGCCACCCGGTCCTTCAATTCTATAACACTATTATTTCTACATGTAAATTAGCTACGTTGTACGGAGGTTGTAACTTCGTCGTGCCGCAATACCAAGCTTGCTCGTGAACTCAATGTTTCTACACAATATTCTCGGCAGCGGCAGATACCCTGGGCCTCACAAGTTGATGCCCTGCCGTTAGTCACCCTCCTGCTTAATCGAGGCAGCCGTATGCATACAGATAAATAGCTATGGTTGGCTTAAAGTGACCCAACGTAGGCCGTTCTTGCCTGTCTTCTGCAGGTCAGTCAGAATAAGGCCATTTCTAGTTAATTATTTACTAAAATTTGCATGAATTGTTTGGTTAAGACTCACTTTTCCATAATCCGTTTCAAATAATTTGCACGATAATGACTAAGGACATTCATAATTCGTACTTCTAAATTATATTGGTACGAACTTCAACTCGCGCGGTACGAGTCACTTCCTTCCAAGGAACCAACATCAGGAGGATGATAAATGGCGAATGGAATTACAGGAGCGACCGCCAGTCCAGGACCTGTAGAGGCCACATATGCAGCCTCCGGCTCAGGGCATGATGAGGCAAGAGGAGAGGTAGTCGTGGCAGGGCGTCTGTAGGCTAAAATTGTTGGTGAGGCTGGGGAAAGAACACGTATTTGTTTGGACAACTGCGCTGTTTGTCAAAATGTAAATAAAATATAACCGGAGCTGTGAGCTTCAAACAATTGCAATTCGTAGTTGTATCACTGCACTCCAGTTGAACTTTTATCTTCATTATCTGGGAAGCTATTGTATATCCTAAAATAGGTCAACCCATCCTTCCCAGATTTAATAAATTATCCTTCCCTAGGTATATCGAGATTGGGGAGACGATAACGTACCCCAAGTGCGTAATGCAGCATGCTGTGTATTCGAGCTCTGGCAAACTCATTTAGGGCTGGGTTCGTCTCGACGAAAATAACATGTATGATGCTGGTTCTTATACTGCTTTCGGAAAGCATAACCATTGCTTATATACATTATTATAGAAAAAAAGCTCAAGTTTGAATGTTTCGCCGTCTGTATTAACAAATAGATCTAATGTAATTAAGGGCTTTATTGATTACCAATTTTGAATTCCCAACTCTGCGAATCTACAATTGTATGGGATTAGCAAGCACTTAGCTAGAGAACCAGCGGCAGTTTTGCGAGTAGTTAATATAGAAACGAAACAGCCCGAGTCGTTTGGACAATGTAATTATTTAAAATGCATCAAATTACATTTGCGCCAATCTAGCAGCTGGCGGGGTTGGCCGAAGTCAGATAACGAGCGGAGGGTGGTGGGCAGGGTGGTGCATTCGGTGGGTGGGCTTTCGGGCCAGCTTTCGGATGTGTTTGGGATTATATGGCATTTTAAACATTTTATTTATATTTTTTGTTACTGTTTATTGTGATATAAACATATTTTTCCTATAGAAGGCTGTATTGGGTATGTTTTGGTCAGTTATGGTGCTCAGTTATATATATGATGGTAGCGATATTCTTAAACCTCATTTTGGAGTTTGATGG
>SDVV010023366.1:0-12771 GCA_016164225.1 Gammarus roeselii | reverse complement strand
AGCTTCTTTTATGACAATCTGAAACCCGAGTACGGTGACAACGTCTTGCTCGTCTACTCGAACACAGAGTCGTTGCTGATCCAGTTGAATACGTGGACTTCTCCAACTACTCCAAAAATCATCTTATGTACGATGAAGCAAAGAAAAGACAGTTGGGACTACTGAAGTAGTAGTAGTAGTTGCTTCCATTTTCCACCGGAGTCCCAACGCGAAGTTAATTCAGACTCCTCCACAGGGCAATTGAAGAGTGGCAAAGTAGGTGCAGCGTAGATTAATAGTAGGTTCAACTTAGATTCAGAGTAGGTTCAACGTACACAGTAGGCTTAACGTAGGTACAGAGTAAGTCTAACGTAGGTACAGATCAAGTCTAACGCAGGTACAAATTAATATAAAGTAAATTTGACATAGGTATAAAGTAAATTTGACGTAGCTAAAAAAAAATTGACAGATACAAATCAACTTTACCGTATATACAGAGTAAATCTAACGCGGGTACAGAGTAGGCCTAGCGCAAGTACAAAGCATACTGAACATAGAAACAAAGTAAGTTTAACATATATGCTGAGCAGATTCCTTGCAGACGCAGTAGGTTTTGCGTAGAGAAGTAGTAGTAGCCCGCTCAGTTCTCCACCGGAGCTACAACTTGTAGTCACTGAGTGCTCCTCCTCGGGGCACGACGATCCGTTGATTCTGCTCAGCTTCGTGCACGAAGTCAAAGTAAAATTCTCGAATAATACGAAGGGAGGAGAGCGAGTTCAGGATCAGAGATGATTCAGACCTCGCGTCCCCTATACTGCATGATACAGGCCCGTGTGATCTCCGAAAGCGATCTTTTTTTCCTGTGTTTCGCTTTTGTGAGCAGGCGTTGCAGGTTGCACGGGGGGCTCAAGAAGGCTCGTCGGGCTGCTGCTAGTGCATAACAATCTACAAGTAAGTGTTTCACGCTGATTGCCACTTGGTGGCAACATGGGCATGGTGGTGCGTCCGGTCCCATATCTACGTCCATCAGGTGGTTGCGAGTTATCCACGTGTGTCCCGTGCGTAGATGATTAATGAACACTTGGTCTCTCCTATTAGAAAACCTGGTGTCCCACTCTCCCACGGATGGTTCAACTGCAAGCTTATTTTTTCCACTCTATTGCCAAGAGTCGTTCCATCGTGATGTTATACGCGAGTTGATGACTGGAAACCAGTCTCGGTAATGTATAGAGATGAATTGTTCATGCTGGATAGATACCCGTTTAGCGAGGGAACCTGCGCGTTCGTTTTCTCTTTTTCCCGCGTGTCCAGGGATCCAGCAGAACTTGACCGCCTGGCCCGTCTCGGACATCGTGAATAGGTCGAGTTGCATTGTTTTAAGAGCAGGGTTTTAGATTAGATTAAGAGTGTCAAGGCTTTTTCTGGCAAGGTGATCAAAGTGCAGAGTTTTCAGCTGGGTCAGAAAACTCAGACTGTCTGAAAATATAACACTCATGGGGTAGCGGTCGTTTTTGGTAGTAGAGATGGCCAGTTTGAGTGCGTGTAGCTCTGCAAGGAATATAGAAGCCTTTTGGGGTAGGGTGGCCGAACGCGAGGTCCCCTCGCCTATGGCGGCGACTCTCACTCCGTCCGGTGTTTTATGGTGGTGCTCAGAGTATTGTTCATCGAGTAGTCGTGAGAATTCTCGGCGGTACGTGATGGTTGGGGTTGTTGCTTTGGGGTACGTCTGCAAATCTATGGTGACCAGTGGGGGGCTGATCATCCACGTTGGTATGTTGATTAGAAGAATTCGATGGTAAGTTATCCACGCGTAGAGAAAAGGATGGGCATATGTTCTTCATAGCCGCAAAAAGGCGTTCATCAAGAATGTTGGTGACGTCACTGAGTGCTGGGCTATTGAAGCAGCTCCTTGTCTTGAAATAGTACTGTAGTGAGAGTTTGTCTCTCCGGAGCGGAAGAGGAAGCTCGTTAGCAAGCACGTTCAGAGATTCGATGGGTGTGGAACGGAACGCACCGGTTGTGATACGCAGGGCGTTATTTACTGAGTTGTAGAGAGGTTCTAGGGTGGTTTTGGCTGCTGAACCGTAAACAATTGCTCCATAGTCACTGCGCGAGCGTATTAATTTTCTGAATAACGTCATGCCGGTGTCCATATCGGCTCCGAATTTTATGGATGTTACAGAGAGGATAAGTCCGGTTGCTTTTTTGCAGCGAGTCTCCAGGTCTGCAATGTGAGGTCGCCATGTGAGTTTAGGGTCCCACACAAGACCGAGGAATTTTATTAATTCCTCGTATTCTAGCGGAGTGTTGTTTAGCGTTAGGGCTGGTTTGAGGTGTAAGCCGGGCACGAGAGTAAAGTGCATGCTTTTCGTTCTGGAGGACAAGAATCGGAATCCGTTTACGGAGGCCCAGTTCCCGACTAGGTTTAGACATTTCTGGAGTTCCTGTTGAATTATTAGGAGGCTTGGGTGCCTGTAGCTTATTTGTAAGTCGTCCACGTATAGGGATGAAAGTAATCTTCTGTCGCGCGGTCGATTTTGAGTATGAAAAGAGTGACACTGAGGACGCTTCCTTGGGGGTCGCCCATTTCTTGCGGATAGGATGGTGACAGGGTGTCACCGACCTTAACCCTGAAGGTGCGGTTCTGCAGGAATTGGTGGATATAACGTGGTAAGTGGCCTCTCAACCCTTTGCGGTGGAGGTCTTTCATGATGCCATATTTCCAGGTAGTATCATCGCTTGCTTTTTCCACGTCGAAAAGAATGGAAACCACGTGTTCTTCTCGGACAAATGCCTGTCTAATGTCAGATTCCAGTCTTACAAGGTGGTCCGTCTTAGAGTGGCGCTTGCGGCCGTAACACTTGATGCTGTTCAGGCCTGCATGCATATCAAGGTAGTCGACAAGGCGCGTATTAATCATTCTTTCCATGGTCTTGCTAAGGACGCTGGTAAGAGCAATGGGGCGGTAGTTATGTGGGTCACCGTGGAATTTCCCGGGTTTGGGTTTTGGAATGTTTGTAGATTCCCGCCATTGTTCGGTAAAAAATGAGCTGGAGTACAGAGTGTTGAACACTTTTAATAAGTGCTCACGGGCACCATCTGGGAAATTTTTGATCATGTTGATGTGTACCCGGTCTGGCCCAAGTGAAGTTTCATGTGCATGATCTAGAGCGCTCTGTAGTTCGTGGCGAGAGAAAGGTTTGTTGTATGCCTTTTCGTTTCTAGAAGTAAAGTCAAGATGTTCGCTTTCTCGCAAGTTCTTCTCCCGTTGGAAAGAAGCAGTGTAGTTTGTTGATTGCGAAATCTGGCTAAACGTCTGAGCTAGTTTAGCCACCCCCCTCTCACACCTGGGAGAGAGTATTGACTAATTGAGCCTAGCTTTCACGTTTCTTCTCCACTAGGAGTTTTCGGTATACAGCAGATGCCCTTTTCCACGTTACTCGGTTCCACGCTAGACCATGCGTCGTTAGGCATGGTCTAGCTTTTCACGCTTATCTCTTGCTTCTTGCACTTCTCGGCACCCCCATGGTTTCGAAAAAAAGGTTGAAGGGGCATATTAGGTAATGCTTGCCTAGGCTGCAGCTTGAAACTTTTCGTATAGTTGGGCGACGATTTCGTGTTCCGAAATGTTTTCGGGGATGTTGTCCATATCACCCCACGCGACGTGTGGTGATTATTCCACCCAGCTGGCGTTTCGGTAATTGAATCGAAGTTCTTGTGGGGCAGGGTTTTTTGGTTGGTTGAAAAGGAGCGATATGATGACTGGGTTATGGTCGCTGTCGTGTGTCGAAGTCAAAACTCCCCGAACGAGTTGGGGTGGATAAATCGATGGAAGTTTCACTTTCGGGGGTGATTCGGGTGGGTTGTCCGTCGTTGAGAAGGACCAGGTTGTGAGTGTTCATGGTGTTAGCCATTATCACTCCCCTGGGGTCTGTTCTCACGCATCCCCATGTTTCATGGTAGCTATTGAAATCTCCAAGGAGGAGCACTGGTGAGGGCAGTTGATTTAGCAATTCGGTCAATAGTGTTCCGAGAGGTCATGGCTTCTTGATGAGTAGATGGATACCCCTGTTTTTGGCCTTGAGACTCGTATCTTCACAGCGATAGCTTGAAGTTCTGTCCTCAGGGAAGGCGGAGGTGAGGTACACTTTGGTGGATCATAAGTGCCACTCTGCCTTGAGCAGTCAAGTTGGTGTGGCCTTCGCGGCAGTGTATGATATATTGGGGGATTCTGAGGGTGGCAGTCTCTCTGAGTTTGATCTCTTGCAGGCCGATTAAGGATATTGATTCGTCTCTCTTGTTTCCGAGTCCCTGGCAGTTCCACTGGAGTATTTTGGTGTTTATTTTGAAGGCTGTTTGCACTCTGACTTTGATGATCTAGAGTGGTCGCGTGATTTGCTGGAGTTTTTGTTGTGCTCGTGTTTTTAAATTTGCCCAGGGGTTCCGGGCTAGAAGTGTTCACGTGAGTGTCTACCTTCGGTGGAAGGTGGTCTGCTGAGGTTGCTGCGGTCGCGGCTGCAAGTGCTCCTGTGGGAAGACGAGGGTGTGTTCTCTTCGTGTTTGCTTTGTGAGCGAGTGCGCTCTTTTTCTGTGGTAGCCTTTTTTATCTGTGTGGGTGGTTGTGTGGAGTGCGAGGTATTTGGGCCAGGTAAGATGACTGGTTGTGCAGAAGTCTCGCGTATGAGCTCTTCGAGATGAGCGCTGTCAGCGAGGCCGTGATCGTTCTCGCTGATGATGTGTTTGTAAGTCGGGTTTATAAACGGGGGATCTTGTCCCTTGCAGTGGTTTTCCACGAATGGAGCCGCATTTGAGACTGGTGGAGGAAGTTCTGGGTTTTGGTCCTGGCGGGTCGTTATTTGAGTGTTGTTACTGATCTTTCTGCACAGTGGCGCCTGGATATCGGAGGTTTCTTCATCTCTTTGCCTATTCGTTTTCATAGTAGCGAGCCTTGCTGTGTGGTCGCCTGAGGGGGATGTATCCATCTCGTCGTCCTCCAGGTCTTTGCGTAAATCATTTCTAGAACTGTGCGTCTCTGGTGCAGGGACGGTCGCTGGGCTGAGTGAGGAAGCACTGCAGCCAGGTAGGATTGTTGGAACCTTGTAACGATGTTGTCCTGATGATGTGTGGATGTCGTTGGGGGAGTTCGGTTGAATTGTCGATTTGACTGCTTTGGTATAATTGAGGCAGTTTTGGGTTATCGTCTTCACAGATTTGGATGGCTTGTTTCGGTGTAACTCAGCGTTCATTTTGTGTGATTGTTATTTCTTTTTTGTCCATGTATACTGGGAAGTCGCAGGCGCCTGCCTCATGGTAGCATGAGTAGTGGTAGCATTTAGGGTAGCGGGCTGTGCAATTTTTTCAGTCGTGTTCGCCAGCGCACTTCTTGCAACGTTTGGGGTGTAAGTGGCTGGCAGTATGCGATGACGTGGCATTATTCAAGGCATTTGTTGCACATTGGTTTTGGTTTTGGGATGTGTATAGGATTCGCTCGGTGTCGTTGAAGGACTGATGTATTTCAACTGTAACTCTGCGTTTGTTTGTGTGGGTAATCTTTTGTATAGCGTTACTCTGCTCACGTTCTGTGACGTAGGCGGGATATTTCTTTACCTGTCGTTGTATTTCTTTCGTTTTTCGGTGAGTGACTTCATCATTATAAATGCGTTGGCTGAAAAGGCAGCTTTGCTTACACCACTTTCGTTGAACGTTACGATATGTTGAGTGGGAAATGGTGCCGATCTTCTCTCCCGGGTAGGAGGGTCATTTTGGGAAGAGCGCATCGAGACAACAGTCTCTTGTCGCCCGACCCCGTGATCTGTCTGGTATTGGAGGATCGCTCTTCCCTTCTCTTCCTCTGGGCAGTCTCTGTGTCCGGTGGGGTTTCCATCTACTTCGCAATAAAAACAGTGCTGTTCCTTGGACTGGCATGACAGGGGACCTTTCCGTTTGTCGTCGTCGTCTTGGGAGCAGGATGAGCATCTTTGTTTACATTTACAGTTTTCTCTCGTGTGTCCGTATATCTGACATTTATAACATTGCATCGGACGTCTCTCAAATGGTGTAACCTTGGTTTTGGTGGCGCAGAAGGGAATGTCTAGATATTTTGGTGAAGTGGGACAGTTGAATTTCAATATTAGGGCTATGGTAGTCTCTCTGGTGTGATCCTCGGTGCGACTTTTACTTCGACAACGCAGTCTTCGCATTAGACGAGTCCCGTGATGTACTCCTCGATTTCCTCCCTCGGGATATCTTCAACGTAGATCAAACCTGAACTAGTATAGAAAGTCGGGTGTAGCATTATTTTGCATGGCTTTCACAGAGTTTGGTTTTGGAGCGAATCGGGTCACTTTGAAGTTTTGTGTCAACTCTGACGGCAAAGCCTTAGTCGCCGCTGGTGGTGACGCTCAGGACTGGGCGCCCGGTGCAAGAGCCCAGCTCTTTTCGCAGAGTGTATGCAAATATCCGGTCTGTCGTTGGCGTCGAACGTGATCTTCAGGTGTTTGGGAAAGGTAGGACTATTGTTGAACAAATTGTGTTCGTTGATTGGCGTGTATTGTTTCCTCCTTGCAGCTCTTGGAGCTCGGTTGGGGTTTTGGTGGTGTGAAGAGTTGTCGAAGTTTTCGTCGGACGTATGGGTGGACGTACTTGCGTAAGTGGCGGGTTCTCTAGTTAGTTGGTTATTTACTAGTTAGTGGATATGGAGTAAAATGGTCTTGACATGACCCTCAAGTCTCGTTAGACGGTCGTCAATTGGGCTAGGTTCTGCGGTGCAAACATCGGCTTCCTGCTCAGAGAGGCCGGTCGCTTGGCTTAGTAGATTCAATATTTCCTGGACGTTCCTGGTTAACTTGTCGATGCGGTTGTCTCTTCTGTCGTCTTCTGCTGAGGTGGCGCTGGTCATCTTGGAGAGGGTGACGTTCTTGGCCGTTGGAATCTCTTCGTCTTTGTCGCTCTGGAGGGGATGCTGGTACCTCCTAAATGAAGTTTCTTTCTACTCCCCATCGGCCCCTTGGTTCGCGCCAGGGGCAAGGGGGGTCACTTTTTCTGGCCTATTAGCTGGCTATAGTGACTCTACTGTTAACTTTACACGACCACCAATATAAAAGCAAAGCAAACGAGCGGTTTAAGGTCTCAGCACAAACTAGGGACCAATCTGTGCCATATCGGGGGTTCTCTGCAACACCGGTTAGTATACGGCATGGGAACAAGCGATTTCCGGGACTACTGGAAAGCGAAACAGCCGACTACTGCCCGAGTGCAATCATTTGCTTGCAACCAAAGTGTTACAGCGTGGTACTCTAATCTGACGCCACAAAGTCAGCTGTTAAGGGTTTCAATTACCAGACACAAGCCAAAATCAGATTTGAACAATACAGAGACATCCATAAGCAGAAAACATGCACACACTTCGAGATCATACACAATATTCGAGCACAAGCATGCCAGCTTCAAACTGTACGCACTATTAAAAATCGTCTCGGTAAGTTTGAAAATTATTGGTACTATGTTGATGCGTGTGTATGTATACAGGCCGCCGTGGCCTAGTGGTTAGCGTATCCGACTGCAGTGTCAGCCTCTGGTGCTGCATGTCGCGAGTTCCAGCCTTGGCAGGGACACGGCGGTCTTGTGGCGGGGAGATTGGGCTCCTCCCCCCTCTGTGTCTGCCTAATTTAGCCACCCCCCTAACTAGGGGGGAAACAGCTGTATGTCTATACATACATACATATACATGTCTATGTCTATACATACATGTTGATGCGTGCACAACTTTTGCCTATGTGCATCCAGACATTCCCAAAAATCCATTGAAGTAGTACCTACAGTCACTAAAAAGAGGAGGCGATGTGTCTTGGGTGATGATGTCGATGTAAACATGGATTTACCTTGGAAGAGAAGTAAGCCTGGGGAAAGCCGTTTTTAGCGAGTGTACTCACGTGTATGACGAAAGCACATCTTCGTATTCAGGTTATATTTTCTAAATGATCCTAATATGTAAATATTCCTAATATGATTTAAATATTCCTAAAATGTAAATGTTCCTTTGTAACCATACTACTATGCAACCATGTAATAAATAAATATAAACTTGAACATGTATGCTTCGTTGTCCACAGTCATACGGATGATAATGCGTGAACGTATAATTGCAGCTCCTTTTATTAGTATCGTAAATAACGATGTGTGCTTCTGCAACTGTAAAAAAATATATACATACAATGGGGAAAAAGCGCCCTTAGATTTAATCAAATACTATAGCTTTTGCTCTATAGTAACATAGAACCTACATAATTCTACATTCACTTATAACGAACCTGTTGTCAAACCTAAGTATGTTAACGGTCGAGCAATGAAGGCAAGTTGAAATCCTATTACAACGCTATAAATTCCCATTGAAATAACAACGGTGACTGCGACACTAAATAATACGATATATACAGCTAAAGCGATCAAATACTACAATACCATATACTATTAAAAAGAAGAAAATCCTACCCATACAGTCAAATCGATATGTACCAGGCTAATATTTCTTGCGGAGATGCGAACAATTTATACGAACAAGCTTATCTCACGCAAAGCAACGAATAAATATTATATATATACATATATATATACATATAAACATATATTTATATACATATATACCTATATATATATATATACACACTTGCCACCCGAATGAGTCAATAATACCCCAACTATAATGAAATGCCTCAGCGAAACTGAACGCAGACATGTATCATTACCTTGGCAGGGTTTAAAGCCGCCGTGCGCAATAACGAAACAGCATCTAACCCAGAGACAGTGATGGATGGAGGTCTGCCACCACGCTATCATGCTACTGTATGCGCGTGAATGACAGTGTCATACTTTAGATATACTGTAACTTTCAACAGTGTTACTGTAGATATACTGTAACTTTCAACAGTGTTACTGTAGATATACTGTAACTTTCAACAGTGTTACTGTAGATATACTGCAACGGTGAAAATAAATCTTCACTATGCACCATGCACCATGCACCATACAGTATACACAATACAGTATACACAATACACAATACACTATACACAATGCACAATACACAATACACAATACACAATATACATACATACATACAATGGGAAGAGCGGCTGGATTTAATCCAATACTATAGCTTTTGCTCTAAAATAACTAAGATCCTACATAATACTGCTCATTCTTTTAAAGAACCTGTTGTCAAACCTAAGTATGTTAACGTTCGAGCAATGTAAGCAAGTTGAAATTACAATGGTATCTAAATCATTAAATAACACCCTAAATAAGTAAATATTCGAGCAATACATACCCATTGATATAACAGCAATGCCTGCGACACTAAATATTAAGATTTATAAATACCAATATACTATTAAAAAAATAATATATACTACACATACAACTAGATCGATCAGATACTATAATGCAATATACTATTAAAAAGAATTAAATCCTACACATACAGCAAACCTCCTATTTACCAAGCTAACATTTCTTGCGGTTATGCCAATTAAAGAATCTATAACATTAATTCATACAATAATACTTACCCTTTACAATACGTATTTACAATCCATTAATAATCAAACTATTCAATATTCACCAGGGCATGTTTCCGTTTCAGAGACATATTTCCCCCCCAGGACACGTTTCAGCGACATATATACTACTAATAACTAACCAATGTAACATACGTGTTTGGGTGCATGTTTATCCATTTCAAAACAAGATCAACAGAGTTCTTACACAAGCTTGCTGCACTGAATGCCTGTTTGAGGAGAGCTTGTACGGCCAAACTATTGATTGATAGTAAATGTGTGATCATCAAAGTGAAACTAGTTTTCCTATTATACAATGGCATAAAGAACATGATCGCATGCAAATAGCATACATGACGTTGAATGCGTCAGCTAAATCTATCTATGGGCACAGATTGATTCCAAAGATATCAGATGTTATGTATCACTAACGAAGAGCTTGAAGTGTTTGTTTGTCTTACTCATGTAGTGATATCGCAGCAACCCACATTACTGGACAAACACTAGATATTCATTTCGAACAGTGTTACCAATATAGCTGCATCGTCGATGCAATTACTTTACTCCGTCTTTGTATCATTTATCTTAGGTGCGTCCTTGCTGAGTCATTAGTGTTCACTGAACTCTCATCATCTTGCCCCCATCAACCTCATCACTCATCCAGCGTTACATCAACTTTACCACGATCAATGTGACCACCATCATCAGCTTGCACAGCTCCCCCATCAGGAGGACGACGGTAGCGGGCAACAAGAACTGTCCGTTGTGGAGCCTCGCCATCTTGAAATTTAGCACTTGCTTGCTGATCTGGAAATGAACGAGAAAGAGCTAGAGCAAGGAGCAATTGGATTTACATGTTTGAATGGCGTCAGACGCAGGTGGGGATTGCAATATCAATGATCGCAGTTTCGTCCCAAGACTCGTCCCACTCATCCATGAAATCATCGAACATGTACTGGAATAGAAGGTTACTCACCCACGACCCGTTTCGCTAAGTTTACACAAGGATAGACTTAATCCTGCAAACCTAAGGGCTTGCACAAATATTATTTTCGAATGGTTTTGAACACTCGTAGTTTGCATTTACTTGGCTAAAAATGCTTGCTAATTCTGACAGCAGAACTGCCGAACACTGATATGAAAAGACTACAATGAATAATAATTTTCGACTTATGTTTCCAGGATCAAATAATTCTTTAAACAATTGTATGTTATTTCTGTGAGTTACAGCGTCTTAGATGATTCTGTGAGTTACAGCGTCTTAGATGATTCTGTGAGTTACAGCGTCTTAGATGATTCTGTGAGTTACAGCGTCTTAGATGACTCTGTGAGTTACAGCGTCTTAGATGACTCTGTGAGTTACAGCGTCTTAGATGACTCTGAGTTACAGCGTCTTAGATGACTCTGTGAGTTACAGCGTCTTAGATGACTCTGTGAGTTACAGCGTCTTAGATGATTCTGTGAGTTACAGCGTCTTAGATGACTCCAAGATGAATCAGCAGGTTTGACTTCTTATTCCTTGCGAGCAGCAAGATGAACACAGAGCTAAGATAAAACCGACGTGGAGATGTCTGGAATTAAGGTTTGCAATCAAAATAATTGAATAATCATTTCAGACACTGGGAAAATATATATATGTTACGGTTTTAGCTCCATGGTTGCTCTAATCGGGTAAATCAAGGTTGGAATGATGAAACATTGGTTTTATAATAGTATTTTTTAATAAGAAAAGTAACAAGTCAACAGGTAAACTCAATAGAGCACTGATATAAAATTGATTGTCATAACGGGCACAAAGAAACCAAAGTGTGAATGGGGACTTAACAAGAATTGTATCAAGTGTAAGACGAGCGTGTGTCCTCTGTCTCTGCTAATTGGTGAGAGTGTCCTCGACGGCCGCAGCCGCTCACAAGTGTGTGTGTGCCCTCAGTCGCTGCTGGCCAGGGTCTCCTGCCTTGCCCTCTGTCGCTCGGGCTGCACTGAATGATATGTGGGAGGGCCATCTTCATGAGTATCAAAGGGTCCTTCCAATAAGGGAAAGGATTCACCTTTTTGGGTCATCTAAGAGGCGGGGCGTCCTTCTGCCCCCACCTTATTGGTAAATATCCAACAAAGTCCGTTAACTGATTTTGTGGGCTTCTCCCAACTTTAAACAATAAAAATAACCCTGCGTTAAACAGTGTTATGGGACCTAGCCTTCCTTCCCTTATCGCTGACACGCAAATGGCCCTCACTTCGTCAATGTCTCCTACGTTATATGATCTGCAAGGCAGCCACCTGTTCCATTTTAAAACAAACATCGGAGGGGAATTAAATATATGCTAGGCAAGGGACATCCATGAAATTTGAGCTAAGGGTTAACAGGCCTAAAGCCTACACTGTTTTATAAATCTGTGCCAGAGGAGGCCGATCATAACACCCCCCTTTCTTTATTTGACTGATGTGTCCTCACATCCAAGCCCTGTGTTTGCAAGTTTTGACATAGTACTGCCTCGACCCAGGGTCGTTCCATGTAGGATGGGAGGCTGCGTGGAGTTTTTAGACATGATTGTATGTAATACAGAGTGCTAAGAGATTGGTTGTATTATTGATGCGTTTTTATTATTCTGGCGGGCGAGAGGCGAGAAAAAAAAACAATTCTCTAACCGTGTGATTACTCGCAGCATAAACATTTATGGCATGTTTCTCACAGTTCGATCGATTGTTTAAAAAAAAAATCGCTGAACGCATTAGGACATGGCGGCCAATATATATATATATAGCTGAATGCAAATTTTTAATTGAACTTTGATATTTTGCTTAGGGCATGCCAACATGTGCTAGACAGAGACTCTGTACCAATCTTTACAACGCTATTTTTTTTACGGAAAGATGGGTTAGATACTGTCTCTTGTTTCATCGTATTATTTTTGCTCATTTCAGCGTATGTTGGTTCAAGGTACCGTTGAACTAACATAGGCAAAAAGGGAACAAAGCTTATGATCTAATAACACAATTCGGGAGTCATGGCTTATAGAATAATTACCTTACACAATTTTACGGACATAGTAAATTATCACACGCAGGTGACAGGAATATTACCTTACACATTATTAGAGACATAGTAGATATCACACGCAGGTGAACGGTTGACCCCTCACACATCTTATTAATTACATATTTTTACCTCTTCTAAATAAATTCAATTAACGCGACCTGGATACGCATCACTCTAATAATTACCTCGGACACACTGCAT
>SDVV010023365.1:0-12771 GCA_016164225.1 Gammarus roeselii | reverse complement strand
CCTAACAACAAGCTTTGATACAGCCGTCCTTCAGTGACCTAACAACAAGCTTTGATATAGCCGTCCTTCAGTGACCTAACAACAAGCTTTGATACAGCTGTCCTTCAGTGACCTAACAACAAGCTTTGATATAGCCGTCCTTCAGTGACCTAACAACAAGCTTTGATACAGCCGTCCTTCAGTGACCTAACAACAAGCTCTGATATAGCCGTCTTTCAGTGACCTAACAACAAGCTTTGATGCAGCCGTCCTTCAGTGACCTAACAACAAGCTTTGATACAGCCGTCCTTCAGTGACCTAACAACAAGCTTTGATACAGCCGTCCTCCAGTGACCTAACAACAAGCTTTGATATAGCCGTCCTTCAGTGACCTAACAACAAGCTTTGATACAGCCGTCCTTCAGTGACCTAACAACATACTTTGACAGTCATCCTGTAGTGATATAATATCAAGCTTTTGCAGTCATATCACCGTTGCAACAACAAACTCTGACTGCCTTCCTAAAGTGCCAGAACAACAAGCTGTGACACATCACCCAACTATATCAAATCAAAGCTTTGGCAGTCATCTTACGGTGCCAGAACAAAGCTATAAAAGTTATCCTACAGGACCAAGACTGCACGCAGACGTTTCTTACAGCGTTTGAATTATACTATTCACTCGATTCACTATGATGACCAGGTGACCTCCTGAGTCCAATCTCGAGATGTGGCTAATCATATCGTATCGGTATGTCTTATTCTCTCCGGTCTGTTAACAAAGAACCTGCTCCCAGGCTGCGGCAGCTGTTGCATTGGTAATGACCGAATTAATATTCGACAAGCAATGGGAGTTTATGAGAGGTGTCGTCTAACACACGGACGGTGCCGCTATTGTTCGACCACTGACTGCCTATGCCGATCCCATCGCGACGGTCTTAGGCGCCAACTACAACTATTTATTGATATTATTGTTGTTGCCTCAGACAGGATCCCATCTCCTTGCCTAAGAAACTATTTGCATATGGAGGTGAGAGAGAACTGTAGCTGCACCGCCGGCTGTGGCATTCTATCCAGCATTTGTTTTACTTTTTTTTGTTTCAAGACTCTGCGCGTTCACACGCCACGTTTAAAGTTTTCGAAACTTTAACTGTCGGTTTGAACAAATTGTTGAGCACTTTTTGTGAATATTTTTCAAGTAACATGCTTGCCATATTTGGCGACGTCCAATTAATTTTTTTCGAGTGAATCTCATGATTTTTTTTTTTCTTCGGTCACTTGGTGGCATGAAGAAAAGCTGGTCTGCAGGTCACAGCTTTGCTGCCACCTATACGTTTAGCCGCCTAGAAAAAATTGTTGTCACGCAACGACAATTCAGTAAGAAAGCTTTAACAGTTTCTATTCAGATGAGTCTTAGAGTACAGTGTTGACCCGGCAGTTGTGGTATACAATGTTCACCCTGCAGTTGTTTACAAGTGTAAGAAAACAACAACAGGACTATTGGCCTAGACTAGGTTGCCTATTGACAGCAAGAGGATTAGTTTTGAAGTAGAACGTCTCAAAGAGCATCATGTGCCATTTCTGTTTTTATAACAAGACAGGGAACGGTTCAACTATTTATCTGCGATTCATGTAGAACTTATCGAGCCGAGACTTGAACGTTTCAATTGTATTGCTGTTTACCACCTCCGCTGGAAGTTTCTTCCATTCTTCGACAACTCTATACGTGAAAAAATTGCGCGTGATGTCGAATGAGAAACGTTTCCCAGCGATTTTGAATCCATTGTTCCTAGTCACTCCGTTCGTATCTAGAGTGTAAAGGCTCGCTCGGTCGACGTTTTCCTTACCCTTCATAATCTTCCACACTTCGATCATGTCGCCTCTGACTCGACGTATCTCTAGCAAATAAAGATCGAGTTCACGTAACCTGTCTCCGTACGATTTATTCCGCAGCGAAGTGATGAGTTTGGTAGCTCTGCTTTGAACCTTCTCTAATTTAATAACGTTTTTTAAGAAAAGGAGACCAGAGCGGAACGGAATACTCGAGATGCGGTCCAACAAATGCATTAAATAACCTGAGCATACTGTGTTGGTTTTTATAAGAGATAGTGCGGGATATCATACCTAGCATTTTGTTGCCTTTCTTGGCTGCATTGTTGCGGTATACAGTGTTGACCCCGCGGTTGTTGTATCCATCTAAACAAGAACGCTCGTATGGTATACAGTAAGCTGGATATATATTAACAAGCAGTGCAACTACAAACGCTTTTTTGGTTCCTTCTGGACTATTTTCTTAGGCTGGGGATAGTTTGTTGGTCTCAAAATGATAATACGTTGCTTGTGATTATTTCAAGATCAAAAATCCAAGAAACGCTTTCCGGAAAAACTAAACTCATTCAACAAGTGTACGAAGTTGCTCCAAAGTTCAATGAGTAGCCCAGCTGTTCTACCCTTTATTCACGGAGCGTTTGTCGCAGATGACTGGGCGAGACCTTTTGCCCTCATATGTCTAAGTCGCAGTTATACCTAATCGAGAAACTCAGGTGAAAGTGCTGAATCCATGCTATGGGTGCTGAAAGCCATGCTCAGAGTGTTCAAAGCCATGCTATGGGTGCTGAAAGCCATGCTATGGGTGCTGAAAGCGATTCTGTGCATGGGTGCTGAAAGCCATGCTATGGGTGCTGAAAGCCATGCTATGTGTGCTAAAAGCCATGCTATGGCTGCTGAAAGCCATGCTAAGAGTCTTGCAATGTTATAACACTCCGTTTTCACGCTTATAATATGTAGCCAGAGTGTGAGTTTCTCACGATGCGAGCGGCTGGATAGGGCTAGCCTCCTCCGAAAATTGCTTCCTTCAGCAAACAGATGTGTGCCCTCGGATTTGGTTACTCGTTGAAGACCCGTCGTCAAATGGGGGGTCATTTGTGTCCCTGTTGTAATGACATCAGCAGTTTTGTGCCCGGTGTAGGGTAGCAGCAGCTAGCTATGTGTTTTTTCTCTATTGCCTTCATAGCCCTGTATGTGTTACCAAAATGGAGGAGGAGTCCAGGATTTTCTGGTGTGCCAAAAAGAGATATGCAAACGGGGGACACGCCCCTCAGAGGTTGACGAACGGTGGGGCTACTCCCTGATTGGACAATTCCCTTCTCACACAGTAGCGCAAGGCGCCTGCCTGAATGTAAGATTGTGAGTCAGACTCAGTGTGGGGTTGGGCACTGTAGGGTACACAACTTATTCTCAACGTACTGTCTCTTTTTGTCTATTTTAATCGCTTACAGTTATGAGCCTCTGTGTTCGTGCAATTGTATACTTATTCAGATGTCATAACAGCTACGTAATATTAATTATACACCTTGACTTGTAGCTTCTCTTGTTATAGTGTCACAATAATTATTCATGCTCGTTTGTGAAGTACCCTGTTTACTTGTTATTGTTGCATTATTCAAAATAATATGATACAAATATCTTGTCATCATTACAACCGTGCTCCACCTTTAACGCATTGAACAACCTTTAAAGACAAAGTTTACAACAGCAAGCTATGCTATGGGTGCTGAAAGCCATTCTGTGGATGGGTGCTGAAAGCCATTTTATGCATGGGTGCTGAAAGCCATGCTATGGCTGCTGAAAGACCTGCTATGGGTCCTGAAAGCCATTCTGTGGATGGGTGCTGAAAGCCAATATGTAGATGGGTGCTGAAAGCCATTCTGTGGATGGGTGCTAAAAGACATTCTGTGCTTGGGTGCTGAAAGCCATGCGATGGGTGCTGAAAGCCATACTGAGGGTGCTGAAAGCCATGCTATGCGTGCCGGAAGCCATGCGTAGATCTTCCTTACACCGCTTTGTTTTGAGTTAATTTACGTCCGAATCCTCTTCCATTTACATCTTTGAATTCACATTTTCTCTTTTTTTAACGTTTTGAATAATTTTGTTTTGAAATCATCTCTGACTTGGGTATAATAATCGTGAATGAACCTTCCATATTATCTTTTGCTTCTTCAAGTTTACTTATTCTGTTTGGATGTTGCTTCTCTGCACATCCAGTGCATCAGTTGAAACTGTGTACGAGAGGACAACAATAACCGACATTTGTTGAATTACCCTTCAAAATTTGTTGACCAGCTCAGTACTGTTTAGCATTCAAGTTCGCAGAAATAGCGCTGGCGTTCATTCTCGGCCTATCGGCTGCTTCTTTTCGCAACGTAATGAAGTTGTTATTTGTTTCTAACATTTCATATATATATTTGTGGTAAGGAAAACAAAATAATGATGGGTAAATTGTTGTTCATTATTTCCCTTGACGTGACCAACATTAATCAACGACTGACATTCAAGTCATACGCTCTGAGATTCTTTTAATATTGTTTTCCCAATATTAATTGTGTCCTGGGATAATGTCCACCAATAACAATTATAATTGCTGAATATTATTCTTCATAGTGCTTTACATAATGTCATTCAAGTGGATTGAAAATTGTGGGCTCAAAAAATGTTCAAGACCACCAATTAATAAGTGCGACAGTGGCAACAACGAATATTAACACAGATCATGTCTCCCAACCCTAGACTACTGTCTGCCAACCCTTGCGGAGACTACGGTCTCCCACCTTTGCGGAGAGACTACAGTCCCAACCAACCCTGACGGAGAGACTACTGTTGCACATTTATTTTTCCAATATGATGAAAACTCGCATATCATTCGAATGAGTTTCGAACCCTGATTCCATTTTAGTTTGAACAACGGAGGAGACTGAACACGGGAACACTTATAATAGATATTTATTGGTAGTTATTTAAACGGGACTGGTTGAGACCAGAGAAGTGTGAGGCTGAGACTGAAGTGAAAACTCGACCGTTTCATTATAAAGCCCTTCCTTCGACACAGTTCCGTACACATTTAGACCCCACTTGTGCACATCATACTCGGCCTTCATCCCAACCATGGGCGAGCTCAGCTAACCCACCATAACCGCTGAACAGTATTAGCAGGAATTGTTGTCTCTGTGTTTTCACCTCAGTATTAGACGTGACATTGCGTACTAACCAATGGACCTTTCTTGTTACGTCATAACTTGAAGCTTCTTGCAATTTAGCTTAATATAGAGCGTACAGTAAAAGTAACGCTATTAAACATGTGGACTTGACAGATTACATAAGAGTATGTCGGACCGTCTCTGTCTGTCCGTTTTTAACCCTCTAAACAAAAATATTAATTGCAAGAATTTTTGAAATATGGAATTAATCATGGAAATCAATACATCATTTGAAAGACTGGCAGACTACCACAAGTATGTGCAATGTTTTTTTTCGAAATTCGAATATTAATAGAACGCTACAAAAAAAATTCAATCGCTGAAATATTTAGTTATTAACTAATCATGATGGGCATCCGTCATTTGAAAGCTCTTGCAAGAGTACTACAATCATTTATATAAGTCATTTGATAGCTCTTGCAAGAGTACTACAATCATTTATATGCGTCATTTGATAGCTCTTGCAAGAGTACTACAATCATTTATATGCGTCATTTGATAGCTCTTGCAAGAGTACTACAATCATTTATATGCGTCATTTGATAGCTCTTGCAAGAGTACTACAATCATTTATATGCGTCATTTGATAGCTCTTGCAAGAGTACTACAATCATTTATATGAGTCATTTGATAGCTCTTGCAAGAGTACTACAATCATTTATATGCGTCATTTGATAGCTCTTGCAAGAGTACTACAATCATTTATATGCGTCATTTGATAGCTCTTGCAAGAGTACTACAATCATTCATATGCATGTTTTTTTCATTCAATCTTGAAAGTTTCAAAAAATAATAGATGAAAAATCTAAAAATCATCACGAATAATCTTTCTTTGTACGACTTCTGTTTGTCTTTCACCTCCATTTTTATAGTTAGCCCCACATGAAATACATCGCTCAAAAGCTGTTCTGGAGTAGCATAATGAAATATTATTTATATTTTCCTAATTCAAATTAGACGTTATAGAAGACTATTCTTATAGCTAAAACTCTTGAAACATGCCTAGTTCACCACGTAAGAGGAGGAGTAGACATGCAGAAATTTCCTCTGATTGGGAGGATGTATAGAGTTGACTTTAGGAGCGCCTGACAGGTTCGCCTACATGGCGCAGACCTCACCCACCCTTGTGTCCAAGGGAGCAACGTCTGCCAGCACAACGACTTGCTGACGCAAGCGTTTCTACAACTCAAGACATCAGAGCCGCATGTGCTTGTTTACAAACCAGTAGAGCACCATGTCTACTCGTTGCATGGATATTCGTTGCGACGGTAGCTATGTGTGGACAACCTGACGCTCCTCAGAAAGTTGCTTTTCAATTCAAATCATAATCAATATTATCATTTATATAGGTTGTTACATATCGTATATTTTCAAGTAACACGATTCCGAGACGAATTGTTACCGAGTAACAGACGATACAATTGCAGCGAACATCTTGAGGGTTTGGAGTTCCCGACTTTCCGAAGACGTTCATCTACGGAACACGATATGGTGTATGAAATAAGAGTCCGGTGTTGCAATCTCGAGAGACCTTTACGATAAATGAATCGTTTTCTAATAAGTTATCAAAGTACGATCATTCCTGAACTGAACGCTGCAAGTGGTCATGTTTCACAGTGATGACCTCGTGAGCTATAAATGTCCACTTTCCAATCCTTACATATTTTTCCAGTTATGCTTAATTCAAACACACTCATTTCCGAATTTGGGATGAGGAAGTTAGAAATTGCGAAAGTAAAAATTTCGACGCAGATGACCTTAAATGGCCTCCTGCTGAGGGCCGTAGAGGCCACACCAAGCGTTTTAATGCTTCAGAAACAGTTAGGAAGAGAGTCGTGCCCGACTTTATGTCATTGGGAGGTGTTGGTAATCGGGCATAGAATATAGGGATGACTCACTCTATACCACCAACATGGAATGGAGTGATGGCACTCTCTATATCACCAACATGGAATGGAGTGATGGCACTCTCTATACCACCAACATGGAATGGAGTGATGGCACTCTCTATATCACCAACATGGAATGGAGTGATAGCACTCTATATACCACCAACATGGAATGGAGTGATGACACTCTATATACCACCAACATGGAATGGAGTGATGGCACTCTATATACCACCAACATGGAATGGAGTGATGGCACTCTATATACCACCAAAAATTTCTTCGAGCCAGTTCATTGACCGGGTATTTGGTCCGCGACGTTTATCACCCATCCTATAGTCGTTTGCTCCAATAGCCTTCGATTCCGAATCCCTTTACTCTTAGAGTGCCTTGCCATCTAATGCCCTGCTCCTTTATTGTATCTTACAATGGCGTTTCATTCCATTACTTTCCCTCTCGATGGCGCTTGCTCCACTAACTTCATTTTAGAAGTGTTTTTCTCCTTTTGTTTTTTGTCCCGAGGGCGCTTGCTCCTTTCATTTTCTCCCAAAGGCGCTTCCTCCCCTCACTTCCTCTCTATAGGGCGCTTGCTCTTTTCATTTCCTCCCGAAAGCGCTTCCTTCCTTCACTTCCTCTCCTTAGAGCGTTTGCTCCTTTAATTTCTTCTCGAAGACGCTTTTTCCCCTCACTTTCTCTGATGTGGGCACTTGCTCCCTTCTCTTTCTCCCGAGGGCACTTGCTCCTTTCATTTTTCTCTCCCGAGAGCTCTGGTTCTCTTTCTTCTCCAGATAGCGCTTGCTCCCTTGATTTTTTCACCCGTGGGGCCTTGCTTCCCTCACTTTCTCTCGAGGGCGCTTGCTTCCCTCACCTGCTTTTCTGTGGTCGCTTTATCCCCTCACTTTCTCAAGCGAGCTTGTTTCCCTCACTTTTCTCTCCTGAAGGCGCTTGCTTTTCTCACTTTCATCTCTCGAGGGCGCTTGCTCCTCTTGCTAATCCAGGCCACTCCGCCTACCCTTTCATGTCAAATATTTTTTTGTGCTCCGCGCCCTTTCTTTTAGTCCCCCTAATTGGGTGTCCCGCCCCATTGCGTCCAATCCTGCGGGTGCCGAGCGCTGCCGCCTTTTTTCATGGCTCCCGTGCCGAAATTAACAGCGAATTGTGACCTGGCGACTCAGCCCGGGTCGCTCTTGCCCCCTGGGGGGGGGGGCACCTGCTGCGCTGCCACTGAAATGTAGAACTGTTGAAAAAAATATCTCGACTGGTAGCACAATCTATATTTATATGCAATTATTACTTTACTTCTCCTGGTAGGGCAGATTATCTCAACATCGCAATATATCTGTAAATTTTGTGCGCACAAACATATCGGTTAATCAATGCTACCTATTTTACTATTACTGGAACAAAAGTAATCGGTTGTACGTCACCATATCCACGATCTGGAATTTGGAACGCAGGTTTTAATTTTTTTTTGCTTGAAGCATAGTATTATAGCACACACTGCCCCGTCAACCATAACCGAAGCATTGGACCTCACAGACTCGAGCAGCCGCTTGCTATCAGCATCAGGGCCCCGGGCGCAGGAAACAGTAGCCCTCGTTTCTCTCCATCACAAAGCAACTGCAAAGTTGTTGATGACGGCGTAATCAAAGTGGTCATAAATAGGTCTATCAGTCCAACTAAATTGGTCCCTGATTATTGTATGAAATAAATCATTCGTAAGTATTTTAATCCCAGATTCCAAACTGTGTCCGCCTGTGCGCTGTAGCGTTCTCCCAAAAATTGCTATTAATTCCAAAGTTCTGAAGTAAAACCTAGTAAGTATTTCATTATTTGACAGCTCTTTTGGTGTGCTGCCAAGATATGCAGCGTTATGTTTAATTCCAACTCTTGAACATTTTATTCAGATTTTCAAAACTTGAATCGACATTTTGAGCAGCTTAGATTTTTACAGTTAGGAAGTAATCATGAGGAGCGCTACATTATTTGAAAGCTCTTGTGGAGTATTGAGGCGTGTTGCAGTTGTAACCCTGTGAATTACATCGTTAATTAATCAACCATACCTCACTAACCCTTACTAGTGGAATATTCCAATTTGCTGGACCCAATTTTACGAGCAGTACAAGTTTGAATTGCTACATATTTACAAATTTGCATAAAGGGTTCCTCACCATTTCTTTTCATCAGACAGAAAATCGCTATCCCATTAAGGCTCTAACTTCTTCACCATCCTCGATCTAATGAGAACACTGTCGTTATTGATCCTGTATCTCAACGTCTCTCAAACATTTATTCTCCAATATATTCAACCTTCTCTCTTCTGCTCTCACCTTCCATATCTCAGCTTTCTCATACAACATGTTCAAACATGCACCCATCCGCAACGTCCTACAGCTCATTAAGCCCGTTAATGCTAGGCGACAGCACCGGCAGACAGTGGGCACGGACCTGCTCGCCGAGCAAAATTTAGTGTTTTGAAAGTGAGATTCCACCATACCTCGTGTTCGCACTGGGTCAATTTTCCGGTCATGTCCGTGGCATTGATCGCCAGTGTGGGGCCGGTACTCACCGGGGATGGTAGTGTTGGTGTCAGCTTGCGCTCCATCCAATCCACTGTCACGAGCGTCCGTCGTCATATTCATAGAACTGTTAAAAACACAACCCTGCTTATGGAAAGTGAAGCTTATAGAATATAATGATAAAGCGGCTCGTGCTGTTGAAATTGATGGGATCTTCGCGGGGATGAATGATAAAATACCTGACATTGCTGTAGACGACTTGAGGAAGATTGCGATCACAATATCGCATAGAACCTCGCGATCGATGAAGTCTGGTGATGGAAGGCATGACTTTTACCACTCGAAAGTGTGGTGTTTTGCTGAACTGTCCTTCCCGAATGAAGGCGACCCTCCTTGTCAATCAGTTTCCTCGCCGAACGACCTCAATAGTCAGGACAGCACGGTGAGCACAAGTTCCACATCCACCAAGAGCTGGAGCGGTACTGAGTGCTCTGTGTTGCTGTCGGGCCGTGGTGCCGGCGGTAGCCATTTGCTGGCTGGGCGCAAGCAGCTTCTTGCTCGTGTCTCTGCCTGTGTCTGTGTCCACTGTTCGCCGGCATTGTCGACTAGCATGGATGGTGAGGGCAGGTTTTTGAAACGAGAGTCATTAGTGTGTAAGTAGCGAGAGAGCGTGCAATGGATAGACGTGAGTGGAGAATGATTGTGAATGGAAGATTTTTTGACGCTGCCCTGATGTGTTTTCCCGCCTTTGGCTTTCCGCTGAGGAACGAGATGGTCGTGGGGGCTGGTTACTCAGACGTAGCTGGGGTGAACGAGTCACACCGTCGGGCCCTGCTGCTGACACTGACCTCGGACCGCATTCATGATTCAGAGTGGATGGGGTCTTCCGGCTAGACCCTTTAGCGCGAATGAAGGGGTGGCCGTCGGCCACCCACTTCTTGGGGGTTCAGCCTAGTATCTAGGTTGACGCATCCTATTTGTTCGCTGAGATGCGGATCTTGATCACACGCCCGGTAGGGTCACCAGCTGTCCACGTGACGAAATCGACAAATCTACGTCGCAGCTGTTGGATAACCCGCTCTACTACGCTGCTATTCCTTGTGCCATGCGCCCATTGCACCGCTGATGACGCTTGCCGGTTTCAATCATCACTGGGCTGCCGCCGGTGCCGTAATTGCATCATCAATTTAAGGGTGGGGTTCTCCAGAGTTTCCAACCACCGATCGCTCACAACCTCGGGTTAGGATAACAATCCTTCACAAACTTGTGCAACGTCTTTATTTCGATTTTTTCTTGTTATTTTCAAAAAATACATTTGATTTTTTTTTTAATTGTCAAGTCTTGGACAGTTATGAAGTAATCATAACAAGCTAGTAATTCATAATTTGAAAGCTCTTGAGGAGTACACACTACGATCATACGCATTTCTATAAATCCAAATAATAAGTTGGGAAAAGCTGTTTTCGGCAACTCACTAAAAGTTTATTAAATATTTTTTTTTCATTTCTCAAGTTATCATGACATGCAATACATAATTTGAAAGCTCTTGTGGAGTGGTATGATAGAATTAAAAGTTTTGTAATTTGAATTTTGAATCTTGAATGATTTTAATATACTCTAACATGTGCGTTTCTTCGTATTTGCCTTTACTCTTACATTCTTGTAGCAATCACCACATACGATAAATAGTTCGAAAGCTCGTGTAGAGTGCCATAATAATAAGACATGTTCGGAAAAGGTAATTGGGCTGATTTGCCGCTCTTCTGCTCTTCCTGTAACTTAATGAATTTGATTTACCGCTCTTCTTCAAAAATAAGAGATGACTACCTGCTATTCCGTTCTGCCTCTTTATTGACCAATAAAAATATTTTATTGATAGAACATCTCGAGTACCTGAATCTTTTAATGGCATTTGAACTGATGAGAATTTAATGGGAAATGTCGTATTGACTGCCGTAAAAGTTATACGAAAAAAAAAATGAAACGCATGTTAAGTGTTCCCACATTACGTAATTTATTATTAATTTGTAAATATTGCAATCTTGTGTTTGAAGGTTCCAAATCAAACGAAATAATGTTACTAATTACCATTGAATTTGGTCTCAGATCTATTGAAGCTTTTAGTTCCGTATTTCTAGGCCTCCACAGCGTTTGTGAGGAGATATTTTTGTACATGACATCATCTTTGTGCAGAAGAACAACAGGTGTGTATCGTTCGGAAGGATTTCGGACTATAATTAAAAAAACAGTTTGTCTCGTCTGTACGTACATTCGTTGCAGCGTTCAAACATAAGTTGACATGCCTACAGTTATGTAATTTTCAGGAACCGCAAGTCATAATTTTGCCGCTCTTGTGAGGTACCGGCATCGCAGGATTTTTTTTTTTTTCGAAATTAGAATTTTGAACGAAGAAAACTCCCAGAATTAGATTCTTTTATTGAGTTTCCTCGTGCAATTATAAGAACATGTTACACATATTTGAAACGTTAAACACTCATCTACGCTAAACCTACTTTGTCTGCAATTAACCTGCTCTGTATATATGTTAAATTTATTTTGTATTTATGTTGAATTTACTTCGTATTGGCGCTAGACCTCCTCTGTACCTGCGTTAGACTTACGCTGTATATATATTAAATTTACTTTGTATCTACGTTGAATTTACTCTGTAGCGGCGTTAGGCTTACTCTGCATATATGCTTAATTTACTTTGTATCTATGTCAGAGTTACTTGTGTCTATGTCAAATTTACGTGTCAAATTCACTATGTTAAAATTACTTTGTATCTGTGTCTACGTTGAACCTACTCTGAATCTACGTTGAACCTACTCTAAATCTACGCTGCACCTACTAAGCCACTCTTCAATTGTCCTACGGGGGAGTCTGCATTAACTTTGCGTTGGGACTCCTGTGGAAAACGGAAACTACTACTACTACTTGAAACGTTATTGTACTAGAATCTTATGATGAAAAGGTGTTATTCCCAAGTAAAAATTATATATAATCATTGCCAGTCGTTTCCTCTCACAGTTTTACAGTTATCGTGGCATGCAATATACAGTTATCGTGGCATGCAATATACAGTTATCTTGGCATGCAATATAAAGTTATCGTGGCATGCAATATAAAGTTATCGTGGCATGCAATATACAGTTACCGAGGCATGCAATATACAGTTATCGTGGCATGCAATATACAGTTATCGTGGCATGCAATATACAGTTATCGTGGCACGCAATATACAGTTATCGTGTCGTGGCATGCAATATACAGTTATCGTGGCATGCAATATACAGTTATCGTGGCATGCAATATACAGTTATCGTGGCATGCAATATACAGTTATCGTGG
>SDVV010023364.1:0-12771 GCA_016164225.1 Gammarus roeselii | reverse complement strand
ATTTAAATCATTGATCAGATAAAAATAATGGTTGACAAATCTTTTAAATTCATCTGCAATAACTTTGACTGACACTATTACTTGACATGTAATCACTTCTGATAAGTGCTAATGAATACCATTCCTGCTTTAACTGGTATCTCCTTGTTGTCCCGAGCAGCTCGTTGGGTCCCGTCCCACCAGTGGGCAACACCAAAAGGCTCCTCCTCTGCGGGGCACCCGCAAATTCTTCCGAGGAGGTCATACGTCGCATGGCCTTCGCCCCCTCGCCACCCCGCTTCTCCAACCACACCTCGAAGCGTAAGTACCGCCGGGAGGATCATTCCCTTAGTCTCGTCAAAGGCTTTTGTGAGTGAACGAATTCGACACGACTATCGTAAACGTCATATTAAGGTTTATAGTTTTTCTTAAATTGATTCACAATAATTTTTTTGACCCATTTATCGCTGAGTCAATAGAGTAATCTGCTACTTGGCATCATGAAATTGAAAAATGGAATTTAAGTTTGGTAATCATATTTATTCAATCCATATTTTGGTCGTCAACACTGCGTTGTGTACAAAATATTTTTTCAAAGCATCAACATACTGAAAGCATTCGATATCTGGCTATTTGTATCTTATACAATGATTGATTACTTGTAAATTTCTTATGTGAGATGTAATTTTTTTTTTAACTTTTTATGTTGTTAGCCTATTTTTTTCTTGTTACAGATCGAAGAAAAACTTTGAATGAACTGAGGGACAAAATCAATTCGTTTGACTTGGAGTTAACGGAGCTAGTAAATGAGAATCAGTTGCTTACTCGGGAATTGTACATTTACCGCAGCAAGAAACACCTGTATCGAGAGAAGCTTCGGAAAATATTAAGAGACATTCGGGCCAAGGAAACTCGAAGATACAACAGAGATGATTGTGTGTTGCAATACTGCCGAGAACGCATGCCGTTGTCAACCTTCAAGTTCTTCAAGTGCCAGCTGCTGAGCTGTAAGTGTCCTCAGTGGGACTTTGATTCAATGCAGATCCCTGTGATCGCCAAGCGCTGTGGACTCGGAGTCCGAGAAACTTTTTACCAGATTCTGAGGATGCCTGCTTTCAGAACCTTTACCAACTACAGGAATATCCTGAAAAAGAATCCTTCTGCCGTGGAAGAAGGCAATCTTGTGAGGGATGATTTTATGAAGAAATATCACAGAAAACTGGAGCGGAGAAGGAAAGGTCCACGAGGACCGAGAATAAAAACTTGCAAGAGCATATCAAACGCTATAAAAGATTATCTACAGAAAAATGAAGAAGAGGTCGGATGTCAACTCCAGCGAATATCTGGAGAAAAATCTCAGGTGCATGGATGTGCTTGGGGGTATATTGGAGAGTAGAGAAGAGCAACAAGTGTGTATTCTCTTCCATTCGTCAGAGTCGTAGTGTAGCATAGTGCTTCTGCTTTTTATTCGAATAAATCTTGATGAGGAAACATTACAGAGACCTATTTACGAGAGAATCTTGATAACATTAGTTCAAAGTAGTTTTCGACCGATTTAGACCTTTGTGTCATTCAAACCTTTAACAGAAATTTTGAAGTTTTTGAGTTTCTCGACTATCCCTGAGTTTCTAAGGTTTTGACTAAACATGGCCGCTCGACGCCGGTTGTCGTTTAGATACTAAATGACGTCTGACGCGCCCGGCAGTCTGAGCCGGCTAAACCACCTCCCTTCCCCTACCTGTATAAGATGGGGCTGCCACTAGTCAGCTGCAGACCGCCGCTGTTCTCCTGATTACAGCATTTTTCCGCCTCACTGGTCTCACAGGGACCTCTCACCTGTACTATATGAAGATTCAGTACGCGGCGGCGCATCTGGACAGTGGGCTAGCGACACACTGCCACTAGAGCCACAGTTGGGGTCTACAACGAAAACGTACTGAATGTGTTGTCTCAGTGTGCCCTGCCTCCTCCATGTCAAAAGACATTATACGACATAAATTGCTGAAGGACGTCAGAAGACATGAAATGTTGAAAGACGTCAGAGGACATGAAATGTTGAAGGACGTCAAAAAACATAAAATGTTGAAGGACGTCACAGGACATACAATGTCGAAGGACGTCATAGGACATAAAATGTCAAAGGTCATAATATGTCAGAAGCCATTATTTGTCAAAGGACAAAATGTTGAAGGACGCCAAAAGAAGTAAAATGTCGAAGTACGTCATTAGACATAAAATGTTAAAGGACGTCAAGGGACATGAAATGTCGGAGGACGTCACAGAAAATAATTTGTCGAAGGATGTCAAAGGACATAAAATGCTGAAGGACGCCATAAGTCATAAAAGGTCAAAGGAAGTCAGAGGACATAAAATATCGAAGGATGTCAAACAACATAAAATGTTGAGGGACGTCAAAGGACATAAAATGTCGAAGGACGTCATAGGACATAGAATAAAAATGTCAAAGGACATAGTATGTCGAAAGACATTATTTGTTGGAGGACATCAGAAGACTTACTGTACGATGATAGCTCCTTTAGAGCATCCTTTATAGCAAGTATCCTGTACGATGAAAGCTCGTTTTTAGCATCCTTTATAGCAAGTATACTGTACGATGATAGCTCGTTTAGAGCATCCTTTATAGCAAGTATACTGTACGATGAAAGCTCGTTTAGAGCATCCTTTATTGCAAGTATACTGTACGATGATAGCTCGTTTAGAGCATCTTTTATAGCAAGTATACTGTAAGATGAAAGCTCGTTTAGAGCATCCTTTATTGCAAGTATACTGTACGATGATAGCTCGTTTAGAGCATCCTTTATAGCAAATATACTGTACGATGAAAGCTCGTTTAGAGCATCCTTTATTGCAAGTATACTGTACGATGATAGCTCGTTTAGAGCATCCTTTATAGCAAGTATACTGTACGATGAAAGCTCGTTTAGAGCATCCTTTATAGCAAGTACACTGTACGATGATAGCTCGTTTAGAGCATCCTTTATAGCAAGTATACTGTACGATGATAGCTCGTTTAGAGCATCCTTCATAGCAAGTATTCTGTACAATGATAGCTCGTTTAGAGCATCCTTTATAGCAAGTACACTGTACTATGATAGCTCGTTTAGAGCATCCTTTATAGCAAGTATTCTGTACAATGATAGCTCGTTTAGAGCATCCTTTATAGCAAGTACACTGTACGATGAAAGCTCGTTTAGAGCATCCTTTATAGCAAGTACACTGTACTATGATAGCTCGTTTAGAGCATCCTTCATAGCAAGTATACTGTACGATGATAGCTCGTTTAGAGCATCCTTCATAGAAAGTATACTGAACGATGATAGCTTATTTAAGCCATCATTTAAAGCAAGACTTCTCAATGACGAAAGCTCGTTCAGAGCATCATTTAAAGCAAGACTTCTCAATGACGATAGCTCGTTCAGAGCATCATTTAAAGCAAGACTTTTCAATGACGATAGCTCGTTCAGAGCATCATTTAAAGCAAGACTTCTGAACTATGATAGCTCGTTTAGGGCATCATTAAAAGGAGTCTCCTGAACGATGATAGCTCGTTTAGAGCTTGATTTAACGCAGACTTCTGAACGATGATAGCTCGTGTTGAACATCATTTAAAAGCAAATGTTCTGAATGATGATAGCTCGTTTCGAGCACCATTTGTAGCAAGTCTACTGTACGATGATAGCTCGTTTAGAGATTCATTTAAAAGGACTTCTGGACGATGATAGCTCGTTCAGAGCATTGTTGAAGAAAATATTTGGAACGATGATAGTTCGTCTAGAGCACCCCCCCATCCCCCTAGGCATCTGTTAGGTTCACGGGCAGCTCCAAGTCACGGCCCAACCGGGGGGGTGAACAACCTTAATTCTCTTCAGACTCCCCTCTTCTTCACCCTTTACTATCTCTCCTTTTCTCTCCTATCCTGATTTGCTTGACTTTTTATTTACCTCATTTACATCTTATATTTAGTTCAAATTTCAATAAACTTGTCTCAGACTCCTTCTTAACAACTCTTCTAATAGTCGCTTCACACAAACACACATACACACGCACGCATAACAGACACAAACACTCAAACATTCACATACCGGTTCCAACTATTCTCCTTTCGGGTGGTAAATAACAGCCAAGTTGCGCTCTTTCTTTCATGCAACCTTTTTATACGACTATTCCTTCTTCTTTTTTATATTATTGCAATTCTCATGCGTGAAATTCCCTACACCTAGTGTAGATCTCATGCATGGGATCCCCGTTTGCTGTCGCTTCTTCATTTTCCCCCTCAGCAGGTGTTGGAGTGCGTAGCCCGCACCTTAAGGACTACCGCGGATCCTTGGGCTCTGGCGCAGAGTAGGTAGTGTGTTATTCCTCCTTACTGCCATCCGGGGAGTGCTGAGACCATATGGTCTCAGCACTTTAGGAGTTCCTGTACCTCCTGTGGCACCCGTATATACCATAGACGTTCGCCGCGTAAAGGACTTCGACTTTGCGCTGTAGTAAACCTTATCTTGAACATTGAAAAAGAAGAAAAACAAAGACTAACTTGATGCAGCACTGTTTGCTGGTTTGACATTCGGTGCCAGAAGGACGATGACTCCAGCGCGCTAGAAAGCCTTGTCACTCTAATCTAATCGTCGAGAGCATCCTTTTAGCAAGTAAACTGAACAATGATAGCTCGTTTAGAGCATCATTTAAAGCAAGTCTTCGGTACAAGGATAGCTTGTTTAGAGCATAATTCGAAACAAGTCACCGTTTAGAGCATCAGTTGAAACGAGTCCCTGAACGGTGATAGCTCGTTTAGAGTATCATTTTAAGCAAGACTTCCAAACAATGAGAGCTCGTTCAGAGCATCTTTTAAAACAAATATTCTGAATGATGTAAACTCGTTTATAGCAAGTATACTGAACAATAATAGCTCGTTTAGAGCATCCTTTATAGCAAGTACACTTAACGATGATGGCTCGTTTTGAGCATCTTGTACTGTAAGTCTGCTGAACGAGGATAGCTCATTTGAAGCATCATTCTAAGCAAGCCTTTGTTGCGATGATAGCTCGCTTAGAGTATCATAGTAAGCAAATCTTTAGACCCAAAATCTTCTGAACTTTATAGCTCAGTAAGAGAATCACGTAAAGCAAACCATCTGAACCAGAGGATCAGGTGCCACCTATGACGTCCCGAGGGTTAAAAGTCAGTGTCGCTCTGAAAACCAACAACATACAGTGGCTTCTCAGCGACATTGGATTTATTTCAACCATGTTCTTTAGCACACACTCACACAACTTACCCCTTTAGCACAAAAGGGCTAAGTTGTATGAGTGTGAGCGTATGAGGGTGTGAGGTGCGCCTTGCCGTCGGCCACCCCCCTTTCTGGGGGATGCGGCCTAGTGTCTGTATCTGTATCTGTATGTTCATATTACCGCCCCAACGTCTTTACGGACGCTAACAATGCTTGACACTGAAATCCAGTGCTAACAGTGGTTTTCGTGTCTACATTGCATGCCTCATTGCACAATAATGAAATAATGAACTACATTCGACTCATATTTGCATTGTTATATGCCTCATAATGAATTTACTGGTAAAATAACAATTATTTTCACTCATACATACATTATTTTGGGCTATATGACGGTTTGATCAAAAGGATTAGAGACTGTACGGACTGCGCAATTGGAGAGGAACAGTGTGGCTCTAGGAGTGGTAGAGCGTGTACCGATCAGACTTTTGCAGTGAGATAGGTCTGTGAGAAGTACCTTGCCAAAGGAAAGGATGTGTTCTGGGCCTTCATAGATCTGGAGAAGGCATACGACAGGATTGACAGGAGAGAGCTGTGGAGGGTGTTGCGTTTGTATGGAGTGGGCGGACATCTGTTGAAATCGGTGCAGAGTTTCTATGCTGACAGCCGAGCATGTGTCAGAGTGGGGAGCGAGGTGAGTGATTGGTTCACAGTGAAAGTGGGACTGAGACAAGGCTGTTTGATGTCTCCCTGGCTGTTCAACCTCTATACGGATGGACTGATCAGGTAGGTGAATGCGAGTGTGCTGGATCGTGGCTTGGAACTGTTGGAAGCGAATGGGCGGAGTTGGCAGTTGAGCCAGTTGCTATTTGCTGATGATACGGCCCTGGTTGCAGATTCGGAGGAGAAGCTATGTAGACTAGTGCCTGAGTTTGGTAGTATGTGAGAACCGGAAGCTTCGAGTGAACGTCGGTAAGAGTAAAGTAATGAGATGCTCGAGGAATGTCGATGCCAGCAAAATTAGTGTCACCCTAAATAGAGAGCTCATGGAGGAAGTTCAGTGTTTTAAGTATCTAGGCTCCCATGTGGAGACAACTGAACTAGTGAAAACTGAAGTGAAAGCGCGAGTGAAGGAGGGATGTAAAGTGTTGGGTGCACTAAAGAGTGTAATGAGCTGTAGGACGTTGGGTTGAATGTTTTCGAGATGAAATGTTTGAGGAGCATTGCTGGAGTAACGTTGAGAGACTGGATCACCAACGACGTGGTTCGAAACAGAAAAGGGATGGTGAAGAAGTTGAAGGACAGAGTGGATTCGCGTGTTCTGAGATGGTTATAGCACATGGAGAGGATGGATGAAGGGAGATTGGTGAAAAGGGAAATGAATGCTGAGGCGAGTGGTCGCAGGCCTAGAGGTAGACCGAAATTTGGGTGGATGGATGGTGTGAAGCAGGCATTGGGAAGGAGAAACATGAATGCGGAGGTGGCGAGAGAGCGTGTAATGAACAGGCGTGAGTGGAGAATGGTTGTGAATGGTTGATTTTGACGCTGCTCTGATGTGCTTTCCCGTCCTTGGCACCCCGCTGTTGGGATGGTCATGGGTGGAGGGGGCCCGGCCATTATGACGCGGCGGGGGTAAACCAGTGAAAACTGTCAGGCCCTGCTACTGGCGACGGATCCTCGGACTACACTCGTGACCCAGAGTGTATGTTGAGGGGGTACCGGCCGGACCCTTCAGCACAAAAGGGCTAGGTTGTGTGAGTGTTAGCGTATGAGGGTGTGAGGTGCGCCTTGCCGTCGGCCACCCCCATTTCTGGGGGATGCGGCCTAGTGTCTGTATCTGTTTATGACGGTGATTGCGAGCGTACATTTGGATCAGAATATCCACTTTATACTTGTCTCTGCAAGGTTACAGTAACAATGTTCTGAACCACCCCAGCGACAGGCGAGCGATCGCGAGTCACAAACCCAGAGATCCCTCTGATGACCGCGTCACATGCTCATAAGGTACCTATCCACTGCCCAAGATGACATACAGACTGAATGCCTAAGGCACTCCAGCTGTTTGAAGGTCATGTATACCGACCAGTTGGGTGCAACATAGGATTATCAGCCATGAAAGTGCCTCCAGGCAGTCCTACCTTAGAGGCGTTTAGGAACAAATATCGTGCAATGAGACAGAGCCTCCTAATAACATTATACTAGTTCAAGTACACGGCTCTAACTTTATTTCCTCTCTGGTGGACCTTACGAGCACAACGTCCGGAGGTCCACTCCTAGTCTGCCGCCGGCTACTTTTACAAAGCTTTGAACCCAGCTCCTTAAATGTGTCTTTGCGGTCGAGCAACAAGCCAATTGAAGGGTGACTATCAAAGATGACTGTTTGTTCAATCTGGAACGTATACCAGATGCACCCCCGAAACTCACCACTCAAATTGATGACGCCCTGCCCACCAATTCGGCCCCAAAAGAACTCGACTTTTAGTCGAATGGGCACTTTGCGCTTACATCATGCTGCCACAAAATCAGGGCCCTGATGGAATTCGCTAATGCGCTGATCCTCCCCCCAAAAGCTCACTTCGAGACCACTTGGGCATGATCGCTTTTTCTTTCTAACACATTTCTACAAAAGTACGTACGAAGGATCTCCAGCTCCACGCTCAGGTCGCTCAGAACCTACCCAGCAGCATCCTCAGCGCGTCACTGACGGGTATTCTTGCTCGCACCCGGTATCCCATCGAACAGATGGCACGCGAGTGACCCCACAGTCACTGCATTGTTTGTCAGAGCGCTCCACAGGCTCCATTCACAAACTGTTGTCGGGATCCCTGATCGACGCGCCTCAGTGACGTTATAAAATTCGCCTTCAGACTGGACAAACTTGCTCTGGAGTCTGTTTGGGTAGCCGTTCTAGCAGAATAAATTTCTCAGCCTCAACCCCCCACCGACGGGGCGATCTAGAATGCTTTCCAGACGCTTGAAACAATCCGAAGCAGGACGAAGGTCCTCCCATTTAGGACCCCCTTCACTTCAGATTTCGTGGCCCCTGCACCGCCGGTGGCACAGAAGCCTCAGCAACTCCAGAAGGGGGTCGCGCAAGGCTCGGCCAAAGCGGTCGACAAGCATCTTCCAGTGATCACCATGCGTTCCAGCGTAGTGCCATGTAACCCCAAGAGAAGCATGGGGACCTCAGTACCTCACATACAGGTTCGGGGGCTCGCCCTCCACTGCCCCAAAGGACCAGGTACGGGGCCAGAATGGTCGGGGGAAAGGAGGTCGCGGAGAGGGTCGGAGAGGCTCAGCAGCCAAACAACCCCCCCCTTTGCCCTGGTTTTCATGTGACTACTTCGGAAAGCGGGACCCCTCCCATTCCCGTCATTATTGACGCTCTTCCGGCGTTCAGGAATCTCCCAGCACACGGGATCGAAGCAACGCTTATGGTCAAATTCATCCTTTCACAAGGCCTCTCTTGGAGACGGGCGCCACGATTCACTCCTCTCGATTACACTGCCTCTCACCGACAACCCGAGGACGTTCTGAAACTACTCGGGTTAGACTTCCTGCGGGAAGGCATAGTCAATTCGGTGCCAAGGCAACCGGCCCTTGCGTCTTTGCGGTTCCCAAGCCCTCGGGAGGGGATCGACCTCTCCAGGCTAAACAAATACAATTCCGGTAACTACTTTCCGGATGTCCAACCCGCAAAGAATACGAGCCGTGCCGAAGCATCCTCTCTGTTTCACCAAGTTGGACATCTAGGACGGTGTTCCGCACGTTCCAATCCATATCAGGTTCCAAAAGTACCTGGCTCCCAAACTACGAGGCCAGCTGTACCTTTTCTCGGCCCTTCCATTCGGCCCTAACCTGGGACCAAAAACCTTTACGACGGTCGCGAAACTACCCCTTCGCTTACCCCACCAGCAAGGGATAGACGCGGCCTTCTACATCGACGACTGGTTGTTCTGGCCACCGACAGCACATTCCGGAACCAGTCCAGCAGATCGACTTCCTGGGAGTGACGATCAATGAAGACGTCGGGTCCATCGCCCCGAACTCACAGCATATCGACCGCTGCAGGAACATGGCCACGGTTATACTATCCCGCGTAACTCTCGCTTCAACAGCATCAGAGTTTCTTCGGCCTAATAGGTTTCCTCACGCCATACCTGCTTCATGCGCGCCTCTTCTTCAACGAGATGGTGCTAGCAGGGCAGTCCCTGCGCTTATCCAGCAAGACCTGTGCTCCCAACAATTCTTACCGCCGTGCAGTACAGCACTGGCGCAACGATTCCTTCCTCCACTACCACGTCCCGTGTGTGCTGCCTCCACCGGAGCATCTCCTTTGGACGGACGCATCGGACGAATCGTGGGAGCTGTATGCTGCAGCGACCTGCAGTCGTACGGCCGCTGGTCAGCAGTGGAACATAAACTCCATATTACGTCGAAGGAGTCGCTGGCCATCCTCCGTGCTCTGCAGTCACGAACTGATTGGCACCACACCATAGTCGGAATGTTGTCAGACAACATGGCAGCTGTAGCCATGGTCAATCCCTCGGGTTCCAGCAAAGTGCCGGCGTTACAGAAGATCGGAGCACAGCTCCTCAGGATTCTCCAACATCGTCACCTATCTCTTCTCGCGACCTACCTCCCTAGATCGCAGAACGTCTGGGCCGATCAACTCTCACGTCTCCAGCCAGTCGAGACTGAGTGGACGCTTTCAACTCTGCGCGGTGCCATGCAAATAGACCTCTTTGCACGCCCAGGAAACCACAAGCTCCCAATATTTGCCGCTCCGTAACCTCACCCGCGAGCAGCTTAAGTGGATTCTCACACGCTCCAGTCTGATTGGAATCAGTGGACAGAAGTATACCTCTTTCCTCCTACAACTTGATCCCCCAGGTGCTCCGCAAGATCGAAACGTACCGCTACAGCGGCGTCCTCGTAGTGCCCGACAACCCCAACGCACTGTGGTGGTCTCCAGGTCGTCGCGTCCTTCCGCGAGGTTTCGCTCGCTCTCGACGTGCCTCAGCGCGTCGTTATCTCGCGTCTGACTTCTAACAAAGAGTTCTCACGATCAAATTCAATAGATCGCTGGCAGACACTTTGGTCAACACGCGCAGACCATCGACTCAACGTCATTACCAATGCGATTGGGCTCTCTTCCAAGCGTGGCTGCTCACCACAAAAGTGCAGTCCATCACACAGACCACACTCTTGACGTTCCTGCACTACACCGGCAAGCAGAGGTAGCTCAACCCGCGCATCGTTTTGGTTTACAGGAATGCGCTTCATATGTCTCTCCTGCACCGGTTTGGAGTCAAGATCCAAAAGTCGATCCTTAAAGAACTGGCGAGTGCTCAGTTTCACGAAAGTCCCCCGAAAAGGCGTTTCGTCCCATAGTGGAGGCTGGAACCGCTCCTTGACATGCTTGCCTCTCTCATTCGATACTCAGACGACGTCAGTATTGGCACTCTTTCAGAAGACTCTCTTCCTCGTCGCCTTAGCAGCGGCGAACAGGGTATCTGATATTGCAGCCATGGCACGCACAGGACTACATTTCGTCAGAAACCCGCCGTGCGCCCTTGTACTGACCGCTGACAAGTTCCTGTACAAAAAATCGACCATCACCCACACGCCACCGCTCATCTCTATCGCCTCACTGCTACCGGACGGCCGGGCGCACGCCCTGTGCGCCATGACTGCTCTCAAAGCCTACGTAGCATGGTCACGGTGTCCTTCAAACCATGACTTTTTGTTCATCCATCCTACTTCAGGCAAGCTGCTCAAGGCGTCATCGGTGGGGCACTACATCTGCTCGTTTATCAATGATGCCACACCTAACGCTTTCACTAAAGCTCACGACGGCAGAAAACATGCCTCGTCTCTCGCTCGGTTGCTTGGGGTCCCTTTCCCAGACATCATATCCAAAGCGTTCTGGAAATCGCCCCATGGGTTCGTACACAAGTACCTGTTTACAGTGGAGAAGCCTACCCAACCTTGCGTCTCATTAGGTACCAGGTAGATGAGCCTTCTCGTTTCCAATGTTTATGACCAGTACATCAGCTAATGCCAGGAACTTTGCTACGTATTATAGAATACCTACATAACTTATCTATCCATATTGTTCGGAGGCACTCAACGATAAGACTTTAGGTCATGAATTACGTCGGAGTATTGAGTATGTAATTACTCTATCCTACTCAAAGTACTACTACGTTACCATAGGAGCTTTTGTACACACTGTCAATACGGACATAATTAAGATTATATTGCCTCTACCTGATCGTTCACCCACTCTCATACTGGTAAGCAATAGGTATGGATTACGGACTTCTCATTTGGTTGGTCAAAACTCGAGCCCCGCATATTATTTTGGCCACTATGAGCGAACAAAATTTACTGCCGTCGACACTTCGCGAATTTTGTATTTGCCTATAGCTACAATAAGAGTATTTGGGCGCTCGAACACGAGGCCCGCATACCATTTTGTCGCTAGGAGCTACTTTATTTGCTGTTGTTGACACTGAGCAATACTTTATTTGCCTATAATTACATTAATTCCTCCATTTATCCAAATGTGTTATAATTCCTTACACGGTAAACGAAGCGCTTCTTTGAACCCACTCAGTTTAAGATGCAGCCAATCCATCCAATTTCTGTGCTCTTCTGGCGTAAGCCAGCTTGCGCTACATGATGGTATTTTTTATGCTATCACTATGGCTCTTACGAATGAAAGAGAATATATCTTTTGTAACCTCGATTCTCGCGATAAAATACTATTTCTTTGTAATGTAGTAAGAACCATAGGGGGCCTCCCCCTCTTCCTGCTATCTTGAAGAGACAACGGTTACCACAAGATTTTCCTTTACATCACAGCCCAGAAAATCTGTACCTTCTGCTTCCCTCAAGCCCCACGCTGGCAGTCCACTTAGTTTTTCTGACAGGAAGCCGTTTTTCACCAGCCCTCATTAATGACGAAGTATGGCAGCCCTCACTTATATTGGGCAGGAGAGTGTTCGGATATTCGATTAAGTCGCAAGACATAGGACCCCGAATATCGGCGATTAAGTCGCAAGACATTGAAACGCCGATTTCGGCGGAAGAATCGAACACATGAAAAATCGAGAATATTCGAAGAAAACTATTTTTTTTTTTTTAATTTTTCGAAAAATGTTGACAGACATAAAAATGTTTGAAAACGGTCGGAAACTACTTCTGATTAATGTTATCAAGATTCTCTCATAAAGTTTGGGGTGGATGGATGCTTATTCATTTTATAGATCATTAACACTTTATTTTAGTATTTTATTATTTCTTCTTGCTTGGGCTCTATTATTTTTCTCTGCCCTTTTTTCTTGGTGATGAATTTCAAATTTGTTATCATTATTATTATATGTAACGAGGTTGGTTGAGAGAAGGTGACCCAGGAAGAGGAGGTACTCGTGGGATCCGCGGGACTCGAGGACCCGGGGTTTCGGGAGCCCGGGGGACTTGGGAGACCGGGTGGATTTGGGGTGGTCCACTTGGATCTTTCTGGGGCCCTTTGGGAC
>SDVV010023363.1:0-12771 GCA_016164225.1 Gammarus roeselii | reverse complement strand
TATATGTATAAATATAAATATATTTATACATATCTGTATATACACATACATATATATTTATATATATATAAAAAGAGGAATGCGAGGTCAATGATGCAGTGTGAGGCCTCCACTTCAAAAGCAGCAACAGCAATGCGTCCGGTAACACAAATAATGGTGACGAAGGGGTTCAAGTAGTCATCGGTGTCTCAGTGCTAGAACGGAATTGGGGTATCAGGACCAGATCACTCCTGGTCTCGTTGCTGATCTCGACCGCCCCCAAGTTTCAGACAGGAAGGCCACTATGATGACCGCCGGAAAGGTTACAGGCTTTGTGGCACAACCCTGTTGAGTTCAATATCAGCAGGATATTAATCTGAAGGTAGAACATGAAGCCAGGATCCTTTTCTTGAGCAGCCTACTAGAGAAGTTCAGTCCAACTTTAATCTAACAGTCCATTGTGATGGGAACTTACTGATAATGGCACCCTCGAGTTCGAGACAGCGGGTAAGTTGACAGCGCTTCTGCCCCAGGACGACTATCAGTAACTACTGGAACTGGATATCTTCTTCTTCTGAGTTGTTACCCTCAGAGGATCCCTCACTCGCCTCCTTAGCCCAATGCACCTCGTCCGCTGGATGTCGTAGGTGAATTATGTACTTCTGTCGTTATAGGCTCACGGAAGATGTGAGGATTTACTGTCCTCGTCTACTTGGAATCGTGATTCACCGCCCTCAGAGCAGTCCACGCATCACGGCGCGACCTGACCTTGACGAAAGCCCTTCTGTACTACAGCACCAACAGTTTCGACATTTCAACCGTCACATCGGAGGAGGTAAAACGCCACTTGTGGTATCTCTTGGAGGAGCTTGTTGGCTTGACCCTTTTTAATGAAGACGTGCGACTGGCAATCAAGAGGCGGATGATGGGGAACATGAAACGGCAGGTGGAGTATACGAAAAGCTCCTGAAGCTCAGTAGTCGGGATCTTGCGACCCTTGCTGTGAGTCAGCTTGATTCATACGATCCATCGAACACTGGACGCCTCCTTGAGAAGCTTCATCTTGCCACTGACATTTTGGAAGCTGAAGCTTCCTCTTGGGGAACAAACACAACTTCCGTGCTCCGCAAAATCAACTAAAAACCAATAAAGTGTTCAACGACCATGATGATTGGGGAGTAGCCCTCATCTAACAACTCAAACGAGTCCCACGTAAACAAGAAAAAGCTTCAGTGCCTTTTTCAAGCGGAAGCTGAACATCGGCAAGCCTTTCAGGATGCCCGGAAAGCAGTGCTGGCCGAGGTTCATCGACAATGAGCAGACTGCCATGTGCTTATACAACCTCCCTGGACGTAACATCTTTACTGTAGAGCTGAGTGGGGACTATGAGTTGTAATCCTTGGATACTCATAATAAGCATTATGTTCAAAGACTCTGGATTGCCTCTAATTATTGGTTAAAAAGAATACAATCTTGGCTGTGGAGGTTCCCATCCAATTGGACTCGTTTCAGCCCATGAGTGATTGCGAATGAACATGTTGAATTATTTACTCCCACCTAAGGTTACTAGTAATGCCGATGTTGAAAGTAGAAATTCCAGGACATATAACTGCAGAAAGCAAACTCAAGAAATGCTTCCAGCATTCAAGACGATGACTGCAGTTTGTATGTTTGTAACTGATGCTACGCGCACCATACCATCTTCTCTAGCACACAACATTTACTAATATACGTTATTGAGCGGTTTTAGTCAGGTAACGAGAAGCGGTGATAGATGATTCATTGGCATAACGACCAAGGTGACCCCTTTCCCCTCTCCTGCCTCTCCATACTTTGTTTGAGGTGGCCTCACGATAGGAAGCCTGATCGTATGTTCAAGCACGAGCATACGACCAGATTACGAGATCGCTATGCCAATCGTCGGCCGCATTGGTTTATTTCTATTTAATGTTTTAGAATACCCAAACAAAATATGCGGGCATATTTAGAATCCTCTCTCCATAAATGATAAAGCCAATAGCATGAGTAGCGTGTATATGTCTAAACATATGTAACCTGGACGGGTAATTCCTGATACGTTTATTTATCATAAAGGAACATTTTGTACAAAAAGGAATGCCGCAAATTTGCTATAATGAGCATCCGTGACAACCTCTCAACTTAAACTAAACCAAAACAAAAGATCTTACATCAAGAGGTCAGGCACATATAAACAGCGATAAAACAACGTCTGACCCGGCCATACAACACTCGTCTGACGTGTGACCCGGCCATGCAACACTCGTCTGACGTGTGACCCGGCCATACAACACTCGTCTGACGTGTGACCCGGCCATACAACACTCGTCTGATGTATGACTTGACAATACAACACTCGTCTGACGTGTGACCCGGCCATACAGCACTCGTGTGACGTGTGACCCGGTCATACAACACTCGTCTGACGTGTGACCCGGTCATACAACATTCGTCTGATGTATGACTTGACCATACAACACTCGTCTGACGTGTGACCCGACCATACAACACTCGTCTGACGTGTGACCCGGCCATACAACACTCGTCTGACGTGTGACCCGGCCATACAACACTCGTCTGGCGTGTGACTCGGCCATACAACACTCGTTTAATGTCTGACCCGGCCATACAACCCCTGTCTGATGTCTGACCCGGCCATACAACCCTTGTCTGATGTCTGACCCGGCCATACAACCCTTGTCTGACGTCTGACCCGGCTATACAACACTTGTATGACATCTGACCCAGCTATACAACACTTGTCTGACGTCCGCATCGATCATACAACACTTGTATGACGTCTGACCCGGCTATACAACACTTCTCTGGCGTCTGACCGGGTGCAACACTTGGTTCAAATAAAAGGGGCAACAGTGTTGGATATTCATTACAGTGATACTCTCTTGCTTGAGACAAGCTCCATATACGAGCATACGATCATGCTTGAGAGACTGAGTAGTTAAAGGACATCACACCAACTGTACTGAAGAGGTGACCTGCGCTATTGTGCCAAGGGCGAAATCTCAGCATTGTAATGCTGTAGTGTGTGCCTTTGGACAACGGACTTGCTTTCTTCGGGTGTTAATAAGTGCTCAAAGATGGACGACAAGTTGATAAATTAATTCTTCCATTATTAATAACATACTCGTTTTTTTTAGAGACACAGATAAGTGTTTAACTGTCCAGAAGTATGGACATTTTGTGAAGAAAGCTAAGCTACTTTTACTGCAAGGAAAGTAAGCAGAGTGCAATACATAACTTATAAGAGCATCTTTATCAATTTATTAGCTACACAGAAAGCTTGTGAAATTAGATCTCAGCCAATGGCTACGGGGTGACAGTCGCTGAGCGAAACAAACAACGTTAATGGATCCACCTAACATGTATGCTTCGTCTCTACACTAAACGCCTCCATTGTTCGTCCTAAGCTACGGCAACGCAGTAGGCGGTACAGCAAAACCAATTTGACGGAAAAAACAACATTTATCAATCAACTGGAGTTGTCGTTTATTCAGTATGGTACCTTAAAAACACCAAAGGCCGTCAGGCGTTATTTTACACTAAAATAAAAATTGACGCTGAAAGTCCATCAAAAAACGTTGACTTACTCGTGATCTAGAGCCATGCTTCCTTGTTTGTTTGGTAAGCAGATGATGTTAAACGACTCACAATACTCGTGGGAGTTTCTGTGCCGGGTGGAAATTTCAACGACAACGTCGTTTTTAGTGCTTGAGGCAATTCTTCCAGAAGCATTGTATTTGGTTGAAGGTTCACTGCAGTGAAACTTCTCCACGATGATATTCTCCGAAACAAGTTGGCATTCCCGTGAGGTGTTTGGGCAGTTGTTTGTAGTGGTGAGGTAGAATTCAATGAATGATTGCAATCCAAGGATTCAGGTATTCGGTGTTTGTTTTTATCTGATAGTTCATTTTTCTTCCGATATAACAAATCTTCATCAAGTGATTTCGATGATTTTAACATCTTCATTTTAACTTGGAATTTACTTTTTCCTCCAGCGACGAAGTTAATTTGCGTGTTTATTTTGGATTCACGTGAATTTAAATTTCCCAAAATAATTGGTGAATTTGTGGTCGATTTCACAGATGAGCTTTTTGTCAATAATTCCCAAGAGCTGGGACCAGTCAAAGCAAGAACTGCGTTTGGAGACTTTAAAGCAGCTTTGTCTCTGAGACAACTGTGATTGGATGTTCCTTGGGTTATAAAATTCGACTCATGATCATTGAGCAGCGATGGATATCGACTGCTGAGAAACGGAGTCCGTGAAATGCAGTGTTCAGATGAAACATGCGAAAAATCAGGTATACGTAAGCTGTGCTGAGATCCACTTGTTGAAACCATATACTTTAACTTGTTAGGACATTTTTGGATGAAATTTTGGGAAGGAATTTGAGTATTTGAATCTCGCGAAGATTCAATGATAGAAACGTATGTACCACTCTTAAGATTACTTTTAAAATTTAACAAAGTCTGTGCCGACGGTTCTTCAAAATAAATAGTCATAGATTTTTTATCAGAAAATTCTGAGGAGTTGAATGACGGTTCTACAATAATTGATCGATCGAATAGGTCTGATTTAGTGTGACTGCCAAAGTTCGAAACTTCCAACGATTGGTTACTCAATGATTCCTTATTTCCTGGAGAAAAATTCAGTGGAATTTCGTAAGATTTAATTCCACATGCAGTCACAAATTTTCCAGACAAGTTTAGCTGTTCGTCATTGACTGAAATCGCAACTACCTTTTTGTCTAGCAAAGGTAAATGTGGGGTAGATACTGGCTGCTGGGAGGCTGATGTCGAGTTTAAGGAGGGAGTGGGCCGAATTGTTTGGCAAATCATACAAATTGGGCCAGAGATAGGGCAGGTCATGATGGTCTGCTGCTGACTCGATGTCAGGGTGAGTAGAGGGACAAAGGTAGGCGATTGAATGTGAGGTTCAGGAGATGGAGAAAGAGAAGTGACCTGAGACTGTAAGAATTTCTCGTTGATGGTAGGATTAGTTATGTTCTGCTTCTGGTCGAGTTTGAGGATATTTGGTGCCAAGGTTGCGGTATGTTGTTGATTGTCTGTGAGTGTGGGAGACGTGGCACATTGGTTCTCTCGAACATGAGAGAAAGCCTCGAGCAAGGTATCCTTGACTCGCGAGTTGTGGCGCCGCCTGACCAGTGCAGAGAAACAGGATCAGCTCAGAGGACTCTTGAGTGAAAAGAGAGCACAACAAGCATCCAATAGTGTTAGAATACAACGAGGGGCCGGATAATGTCTGTCTTTAAAAACGTGTATGAGAAATGCTCAATGCTTGACATAGAATTTTCGTTATAGGAGGGTATCATGACCTCTAAGATCAAAAACTTACGACGTAGCAAGGCCTTTAATATACTAGTACCAGGGTCTTCAATTGACTAGTTTAAAATTCAAACAAAGGAAGGTAGTGTATTGAAAACATCTGGATTTGTACATACAATTCGAATGATTAGCTTGAAGAGATTTAAATTCACACTAAAATCGCGTGCGCAATCGCGTATTATCTTACATGAACTTCGTTTAAAGCCGCCATCTCCCTCGTGCGATGTCTGAGAAGGTGCCCGGTTACATGAGACCTAGACTCACGCACAGGACTCCAATAATGACCGGATGTCCATCACGACGTCAGACCAATGAAGTTTACACTAAGTACATTGAGATTGGAACCTGCGCCCTCCGTGTGCGAGGTGAACGCTGTCCATTACACCACAAACAGCTTAAAATAACAAACGTTAAGAGTGCAGAAACACTTCCCCGGCGTATCCGTCCTTGGAGCGAAGGAGTTGGGGGTCCGCACAATTGCAGTTATTCTGAGCTGATAAGTCATGCTGATCATAAGTAATTGTTGTGTCAAGAAATATGAAAATTCAACGTATCCGGTAGGACATACGAAGATCAGTTAATTGTACAAAACTACTATTTATTTTTACATTCAATATGTTTATGATTCAATGCATAATCTTGGTATCATTAAATTACTTACACTATTAGACAGCTACTGATCAAATCATGAGTGGATTCGACACCTCTGTTGAAACAGCGCCTAAATTGAACAACTTACAGCTTCCCACATTTTCTATCAGATTTGAAATGAAACTTTCCGTAAAAATGATAAGATCGGCGCAGGAATCAGTTTTTGTTGCTCATATTCTAATTATTTCACAAAATTGGCTTGATTTGTAGGATAAGGGAACAATTTTATTTCGTATCGATTGCAGTCGTTTTATGACGCAGAAACCTTGTTTTCAGCTTCTGTTTCACAAATGGTGAACCATTTCTGCCCCATCGCTCTGTGAAATTAAAGTACTGAAAGTCTAAAAGAGAATTTGAGCAGACTGTCGATCACCTCACGTAACGGTTTACAGTTTTGTTTTGATTGTGTTCGTTTAAACAAGGTACAGAGTATTGCTTTGCCCATTCACATCGGCCTCCATGGTTCAAGTTCCCTGGCAGTTGCATTAAACTGCATCCCGTACTCAAGTCTAACACGTTTCAAATTTCGGGCAACCTAATTTACGCGCTACCGCGAAATTTAGCCTGCGCCACATTTGAAAAAATTGTTCGATGTTATCAAATAAACAAAACCATTGAATTTATACATGCATTGAGACGTATTATTTCTCGGATTAGTATGCAAATAATTGATATTGGGAGCGCTATTTCAGACGGGTTTTATAGTGTTTAGTTAATAGTATTTACACTTGATGTTACAGAAATTGAGTTGTGACGAGGGAGTGCATTAAGCAGTACTATGCCATCTGTATTGAGTCACCGTTTTCATAGTTGGACTACAATGCTAGTATTATGAGAGACTGCGAATCAAATAATTCTGCAAGTGTCCATACTTATTTTATTCAATCAATATATTGATAAACCTCCCGATTAAATCTAGCTTAGGGAACTATCATGCCAATAGCCATCCGACTACATTTAATTGTAATAAGGAACATCTCTAAAGCCTCTAGTGCATCATCTTTTGGAAGCGATGAACTCTTTAGCAATATGTCGGCACCGATGGAGCAGGAGTAACTCCAATACTGTAGCTCATGTACTAGGGAATATGTTCGAGCGTTTCACCTAACAGAGGCAAGCCGTGTTCGTTGTGACATGACCTCGGGTAGACGTACAAAAAAGTTGCCTATACTGAATTACTTTGTAAATATACTGCACAGAGATTAGGCTCGAAGCATTGAAATTATTTCTTATCTACAAGAGCGATAAATACGGTTTGTTGGCCTAGTGGGACGATATTCTCGACTGCCGATAGACGTGCTTTCTGTACAAACAAGCCACAAATGAACGTGATGATTCTCAATTTGTAAAGGAATCGCGTACTCCATTAGTTGTCGAATGGAGTAGTTTAAAAAATACTGTTTTTCGAGTCACCATATTTTTGGACGCACTATTCAAAAAGCCCTAATTTTGATATTGGTAAGAAACACGTTGCAGATGTAAACTGTCGACCAAACACAAAAGGATGGTGGGCAATTGAAACTTGAGGGAAATTTGTGCCGGGCATGTAAAATATTCAAAAGAAAATCATTGAATAGAAATCACTCTATTGAATTGGAAGGTATAAAAATCGTGCTCCAAAATGTGGATATAAATTAAAGAGGTGATAAAGAGGGATGCCAACACTTTATTAAAAACATTAAGAATTATATGAAGATTTATCCCACTATATTTAATAATATTTTGAACGTCTATGAAAGAACATGAGCCGAGGGTCGATGGAGGACACACCTGATTTGGTTGCTAAAGTTCCTCAACCTGGAGAGTTTGCGATGCTTGAGCTCCTTCTGCAGACGGCTGGAGGGCAGCATGCACTGCTCCTAAGGACATACCCAGACACGCTTCAAACATGTGGTTGGTCTCCAAACCAGTAACTACAATATTATTAACTGTGGTGCACCTGATGTTGCGCTGGTGAAAATCAGTCGTAAAAACCTTCCATGAAGGCCTATTGAGTATATTTAACAGGCAGAAGAGCTAATGAATGTGGTTGAAAATTTCCATTGTCATTCTAAAGTGCGCCTTTTTTATGTTAGTTACAAAGAAATTATAAGGACGGTAGAACACGGGTCATTCTGATAAGAGGAACAGCCGAGTGCAATAATAAAGATCTGATTAATGATGTTACCCTGTTGTACGGGGTAGAAACATGAGGTGGGAGGGCATCTGGCAGAAGAAAGCTGACCTGTTGTACGGGGTAGAAACATGAGGTGGGAGGACATCTGGCAGAAGAAAGCTGACCTGTTGTACGGGGTAGAAACATGAGGTGGGAGGACATCTGGCAGAAGAAAGATGACCTGTTGTACGGGGTAGAAACATGAGGTGGGAGGACATCTGGCAGAAGAAAGCTGATTGATTTACATGGGGATGTAACTATTGAGAAGCATGACAGCATTGACGGGATGGTTAAAATCAGGGATGAGAACATGCCAATTGCAACTGGTGTGATGCGATAACCGTCTATGAAAGGAATCACAGTTCTGACACGGTTTGAAAATATGGGTGAACGAATCAAGAGTGACAGGAATCGGTGGATGGCATAAGGAGTTCATTGAACTGCAGAGGTATCAGTCTGGATGACATGAAAGTGAGTACGTTGCAACAGATGTAGGAGTGAGGGGTATATCAGCGAGATTGGGTCAAATTTGATTTGCCCTGATTATCTACATTGTATTTAATTGTCCCATTGTGGGATGGGCTTTCTGGGTAGGGGGCTTTTGTGGGTGTAATTTTCGGAACTTGTAAGGACAGGCTCTATTATCGGAGTCATTGCTCAGAAGGGCAATATATGTTTGCGTGTGAGTATATGACAATGAGTGTAGAGACGTCTTTTCGTCGTCTAGTCTACATCGATTGTTGATGGATCGATGCCGGTCGTAGTCATTATACTCTACATGAAAAAAATGCCTCTGACCAAATCATTACAGACCACCTCAAACTTACTTCCTGCGTCTCCTCCCCGGAAGCATCCAGAGAATTTTGTCGTAGAAGTGCTCTCCTCGTGATACTTTCCGATCTCATGAGAGGTCGCCTCCTCCTGCTCTTGGGGACAATCAGGCCCCCCACAGCTCCTGAAGGCTCCTGGGCCTCCCCGGCGGTAGTGTTGGAGCTACCGCATCCACTCCTGCTTACTGCGCCTCGACTTGCCCCGACTTTCTCGTCAGGTGCCGGAGTTACGCCGGTGGTTGATACTCTTCCTGGACTCGATAAACTGCCGGCAAGACTGCCAGCAAGAAAGAAACGTAATGTGAGGTTTTGTGGAACGTGGAAAAAGATCGTTTAAACTATGCTCAGCAATGAACGGTATACACATATAACGATGTACAGTAGCGAGCGAAAATTCGTTTATGATTTAAAACGAAGTGAAAACTTCAATGTCCATTCTCCGCTCTGTATTTGAACTCATCGGAAACTTGATTGATATTACCCATCATGAGGCTTTGTCCACACATAGTACCTTATGAAATTTTTATATGAAGTTGAATTCCACGTGGGAAAAGTCGAATTTGTTTTTCCGGTAACAGACCAACCATAAACGAATTTCTGCTCGCTACGGTACGTACAATCACATGCAAAAATCGACCAGCGTTGGCTCAAATAATAAACAGCCTAATTGATGGCTTGTACTAATTAGGAATTGGAATTTGTTTCCTAAGAATCGCCCAGTTGATTTTTTTTTTAATGGGGCCCAAACTACCAACTTGACAAAACAAAAATCAATTGAATTATAAAAACCGTCGAGATGCGTGGTTTTGTTTCTACGTATGTTTATTCATCGAACGGACAATATTTGTAATAACTTACGAATTCGTTATCTAAGAATTACATCATAGATTTTGACCAAACTGGATCTAATGTAGGATTCTGAGCAGGACTCGCCCACGGATCCCGGTGACACTGTCATACAACGTTAGAGTTATGCATTATTAATGCAATACTTGTGTGTATCATGATGACAAATACGAGAAATTTACCTTGGAGATGTTATGCTTTCATTTGACGATGACAACAAATCCACACTGTTTTGAGCTCTCATCCTCCTCTTGGGACTCATTCGACGCGGTGACCTGTGCAACGGGGGCTCCAAAGATGGGGCTGGGCCTTTGCTGCTGCCCGCTCCAACTGTCGACCCCTGACCACCTCCATCTGGAGTGGGCCTCGAACCCTGCAGGTGTCCCGTCATACCACTGTAGCTTGCTCCTCCTTTGCTCTTCATGCTTGATCGCTTCAGTTTGCGGCGTCCGAGACGACGCTGGGGAGAGACGGTTTTCTGGTGGGAGTCAGAGTTGAGAACTTCGGAGCTCGGGCAGTCATACAGGCCATCGGAGTCCGTGTATGGGAGATCAAGCTTGCCGGCCTTACTAAAAAAAGCTGGATGTATCCTATGAACACTTAACTTATTATCACTGTTCGGGGACTCACTCCTACTACTAACTGGGGATAACTTTATTGGACGGTCAGCTAGATAATCGTCTAGTGAAGATTCGGTCTGCAACGATGTGTGAACTACGATGGTTGGAGGAAACCTCTGTAATCTGGGGGATTCTTTTGGGAAAGAATGGGACGAGCTGAGAAGGATTCGTTGTCGCTGAGATTCTGTTTCTGCATTGAGTGCCATAAGCGCCTCAGGGCTCAAGGATTGATGAAGTGGTTCTGGTTCAGGTTCGTCGTTAGTATCTATTTCTAGAGCAGAATCTTGTTGTGAAGTTGGAGGGTCATCAGTAGTCTCTGAATCTGTTCTACCTAACGAGGGTTGAACGCTTATTACAGGGACAGAAACCATTATAGACGAAGTGGATGGATCAGCTAGAGGATGAAATATTGTTGGAACGGACTCCATAGTATTTTTCATTTTATTCAAATAGGTGTTGGGTAAATAAGGAGGCCTCGAAGGAATGGAAGAAACCGAAGGAGTCAAAGGTTCGTCTGTTTCTGCTGAGAAAAGTGGATTGTTGGAATTACAGCGTGAAGGTCCTGGCGAATAGGCTGAAGAATATCCCGAGGAGCTAAGATTGGATTCAGAAGTCGCGTGCAAACCGGCGGTTCCAAATGATGGCGATAAAAATCTCGATGAGTTCACTTTAGTTTTTTGATTATTAAGTGGGGATTCAGGATCAGAGTCAACAACTAAGTAAGTAGGTACGATCGATGGTATCTGAGGTAAATCCAAGGAGTCGGGTTTTTCTAACGTCTTCGTTAAAGTATCCAGTTTCTGCTTGCAGCGAGGAGCTGGTGTGTTTATAATTTTAGGATGTTTTTGCTCACAATTCCCTTCTTCGGAACACTCGTAAATAGTTATCGATGTTCTTCTTCTCTTTGTTTGTGGAGAGGCACAGGTAACTGTCAAAGCTGGCGGTTCGAAGCTTGGCGCTTGGTTCGTATTTGAAGGCGTCTCGTGGGCCAGAGATATTATGATAGAAGGCAACTTCATCAAAGAGCCAGCATCCACGCTCTGTGACCGTTGCCGAGGAGTAGAGTCAAATCTTTCGAGTATTTCTCCTTTTTCATTGTGGACATGGATAATAGGGACAGGTGTCAGAGGCTGTTTATCAACATAATGATCAAGATTTGAGTTCTGTATCACTAATGGGGGAGGTTTGGTTTTTATTTTCGGGGAGGACACAGGAGAGGTGATGGGAGAGGTTCCAGGAGACGATAAATTGAAGACAAGTTTTGGTACAACCTGCGGTATGCTTTTTCGCGGCTCCTCAAAATGACCTCCTGCAAAAGATCTAAAGAACAACCTGGCCTCGGTTGCGGACGTGTCTGAACTGCTCCTCTCAACAGTGACCGAAGCTTCAGACTCAGTATCATCGGCTGTGTTATCCATCGTCGAGGATTCGGTGCTGTTGTTCCTCAGTTGCAACAGGCGCTGTTTGCTGGGGGTGGGCAGCGGTGAGGGCATTGGCGTCGGCATGGGAGATGGTAGTTCAGTGATGGGGGACAAGCAGCGGTACTGCTGGTCGTTGGGCACCTCTAGAGTGATGGCCGGTCCAGTCATCGGAGCAGCGCACGGGGAGCCGTGTACCTAAGGCCAAGTAAACATTATAAACGATTTATGATATATTCATAGGGAGTAGACAGAGAAACGTTACATTGCAGGTTACGCAAATTATTCGAACACGTAATCTAGTGTTCTGTAAAGTGAGTATTCGTCTTGAACTATACACCGGGGAAATATCTCATGTATCGTAAAAAGCATTTCAATACCATCGAAATGTACGATTATTCTATGCAGTCACCGATCATAAACATACCAAAAACTGGCAGCACTTCCAGATTTCAGAATTGCGATTACCTTCCAATACGACAACTACGATTAATTGCTCACAAGGGGATGTGCAGTACACTCGATGGAATGTGTTCATCTTCAACAAACTTGTACCCTGTAATTAGGGGTTTAAAAATTTGTTTTGAACTGAACTACAATGGCATCATTTGAACTAAACTACAATGGCATCATTTGAACTGAACTACAATGGCATCATTTGAACTGAACTACAATGGCATCATTTGAACTGAACTACAATGGCATCATTTGAACTGAACTACAATGGCATCATTTGAACTGAACTACAATGGCATCATTTGAACTGAACTACAATGGCATCATTTGAACTGAACTACAATGGCATCATTTGAACTGAACTACAATGGCATCATTTGAACTAAACTACAATGGCATCATTTGAACTAAACTACAATGGCATCATTTGAACT